>CM050911.1:48056411-48188025 GCA_027742785.1 Vigna reflexopilosa | reverse complement strand
TTCATAACATTTAAAATCAAAATTGAACCTAGGTTATCACCTTCGTTCATTTCTACCACCAATAAAAAAATGTTACAATGAAATGAATATTTTTGAACTTGTTTCAATTTGGGGTGTTATGTATCAAAGGAAGAATTTTGATTAAATTGGAGAAAAGTTGTGAACAAAGAAGCCAGACGTATTGGGATACTGGGAGAGAAGATTGAGTTGAACAAGTTCAAGGGTACTAAGGAAACTAAACACCCTGATCTGTAGAGCTTAATCTTCTTCCTGTTCAAATCAATCTTTGTGCTAAGTTTTCCTGTTCACTAATTTTTCTTTCACTTTATCAAAATCCATCAAGCAATACACTAAAATGAAACAAACTCATAATGTTCATTTCATTACAATTTATTTTATTGATGATAAACTTTTTTTTTACGTTGGATACGATAATGCCTAACTTAAATTAATGCATTTATTTATGACATCCAGTAGTGTTTAACCTAAATTTGTATTGTACACTACTATATGTCCAACATAAATTTACATCATATATTTTTTATATTTTTTATGTAATATAAATCCACGTATCATACCATAACCTTATACCTAATATTAATATAAAAAGTCCAAAATGGTTGATGTAAAATAGACGTGATAATTTGTAAAAAGCCTTATTCTCAAAACCATCATTATATTATTTGATTTAATTTAAAAGTTGTTACCATACTTCTTTAAATGCCATTCATTTATTGACCATCTTCATATAACACGTTGGTAAAGAAATTCATATATCACTATGTATTACGAATGGTGAACATATTCCATTTTGTGATAAAAGAATTGGTGAAAGAACACATAGCCAACCTTAGTAGTTCAAGAATTCTCCCCTTGTTGTCAATAAATATCTTTCTTTGATTAAAATCAAGACTGTGGAGCCTAAAAGGTATTTTCTTTTGGTACCTCAATTCAACACCTATTTTTGTCATTTGGGTTACGGATAAAAGTATCCACGGAAAGACATCGCTTTCATGGTCATCTATTTTTATTTTTGGCTTAATTACCTTTTTAGTCTCCAAGTTGGGGGTTGAATTTCTGTTTGATACCCGCTTTTAAAAGTGATGTAATTTGGTCCCCAAGTTACTGATTTTGCTTTTAATAGGTCCCTTCCGTTAAGTAGCTTGCAACGACGTTAAATGTTAAGTGATCTGTCAGTGAGATATGTGTCGCGGCAATGAGGTGGGCTACATTATTCAACATGGCAACCAAAGAATAAATGACGTGTTTTTAAGTAATGAAGAATTAAAAATTAGGGTTTTTTAATCAGAATTTGGGGATTTTATCAGAAAGTGAGGTTATGGAAGGTTCGAGTAGGGCTTTCCAGGATTGGCGTTCTCGATCCAGATTGTGGAGCGAAAAGGGTTCGTGAAGGATACTTTTGAGGGAAAAGGCTTCGAGGTGGTATTTCTTTGAAGCAAAAAGGGCGAAAAGGTACGCATTTTTTAGTAATGCTTAAGAACTTCCTTTCCCATGTAAGTTGTCTTATTATCCCCTTACTATGTTGTGAGATTGTGGAGCGAAAAGGGTTCGTGAAGGATACTTTTGAGGGAAAAGGCTTCGAGGTGGTATTTCTTTGAAGCAAAAAGGGCGAAAAGGTACGCATTTTTTAGTAATGCTTAAGAACTTCCTTTCCCATGTAAGTTGTCTTATTGTCCCCTTACTATGTTGTGTTGTGGTCCCCTTTTTTTGTGTTGTGGTCCCCCTAATAATGTTGGTTTTGGAGTGTTCCCATTGTTTACTGCTTTTGTTTTTGTTGTGCGTACTGTTTGTATGGTTATGGTCCCCTTAGTAAGTACTATTTTGTCTTTTCTTTTGTTCAATGTGTGGTTGTTTTTTAAGTTGTGGGTCATGCACATTCATTTAAGCTTTTAAGACAAAATGGAATGTTGTTGGTGTAGGTGAAAGAGTTATTGCGTTAAAGTTTGTTTGCCTACATGTGTAATAGTTATTAGTAACGTGGCATGTTTACAATGAATATGCATGTGAAGATCATTAAATTATGATAGTATATGTATGTGAATGTAGTATGACACTTACTTTTGTGTGTAGGCTTATAAATAGTTGAGAATTATAGAAAATGTCACACTATGGTGTAGAGGTGGTGTTTCACCATGGGGGAAAGTTTGGGAATGATGGGTCATTTAGATACCATGGAGGTCAGACAAGTACCTTGGTCATAAACATAGATAGATGGAGTTATTTTGAAATCTTGGCCATACTGAAGGAGATGGGATATAGAAATGTTAAGGAGTTGTGGTATTCCCTGGGTGGTTGTGTATTAGAAGATAGGTTGGAGTTGTTAAGTGATGATAAGGGAGCAATGCATGTGGTGAGCATTGTGTCATTGAATGGGTCAGCTCATTTGTTTGTGGTTCACATGGTGTCCGATCCTAATTATATTCTTGAGTTGCAATACGATGTTGGTGAACATGGTGAGGATGGTGAAGAAATAGGTAAAGTTGGACAAGTGGGTGAAGAAGAAGGTGTTGAGATAGAAGAACATGTCAATGAAGATGTAGAAGTTGGTGAACATTGTGATGAGGGTGATGGTGGTCAAGATTCTGTAGTTGGTTCTGGTGTAGGGGAAGATGTAGTTGTTGGTGAAGAAAATGTCGAGGAGGATGGTGGACAATATGGTGAAGCTGATGGTGGTGAAGAAGCTGAAGTTGGTTGTGGTCTAGGGGAAGATGTAGTTGTTGGTGAAGAAAATGTTGAGGAGGATGGTGGACAATATGTTGAAACTGATGGTGATGAAGAAGGTGAAGTTGGTTGTGGTGTAGGGGAAGATGTAGTTGTTGCTGGTGATGGTGGTGATTTGCAGGAGTTTGATAGTGAAGATGATTTGGTGGATGTTGTTATGCATGCAGATGAAGAAGTCGAAGAGGAGGATGTTGAAATAGGTACGTGAAGTGCAAGTAGGAGGTCAAAGTTGCATGCACAGGCTAGGGGCTTATCAGATAGTGAGTGGGAATCTGATAAATGTGGTAGTATTGATGAAAGTGATGATGACTCAAGGAATGAAACACCCCGATATGGAGATTTTGGGATATTCTCAGAGCCGATTAATATGAAAGAATATAAATGGCAACTGGGGACATACTTCCCTGAAAAAAATGATTTCATTGATGCAATTAGGACTTATGGAATACATAATGGTAGGAAGTTGAAGATTTCTAAAAATGACAAGAGAAGAATATGTGATTAAATGTTGTGGATCACAAGGCAAGTGTCCTTGGTATGCATATTGTGCCTATAGGAGTACCCAAACTACATGGCAACTAAGGAAGATCATACATAAACATACATGTAGTAGGAAATTCAACATTGGTCTAGTTACAGAGAAATGGTTAAGTGGCAAATTAGAGAAGAGCATGAAAGCAAATCCAGATATAAATCTGAAAAATCTGCACAGTAAGTTTTCAAAAAAATGGAATATTGGTGTGTCTAGGTCTACAACAACCAAGGCAAAAGCTATGGCTACCGCCAACATTGATGGTTGTTTCAAACTGCAGTATGAAAGACTATATGATTATGCACATGAATTATGGAGGGAATTAGAGGAGTGCAAAACGCAAGAAATCGCCGTCCAAGAACGCTGTCCAAGGACACGAGCAAAACTGGACAAAACTCAACGAAAACGCATTTTAATCGGTTGAAATGAAAGATAATTCATCAAAGAGTAATGTAATCGGAGTAAAATTAATTTTAAACGGTGCAAAAGTGAGAAAATGAACCTGAAAAACGTAGCTCGTGGAGAGAAAATGCTAGGACGATGATGAACAATGAGTGGGCGTAACTGTTGTCTCGCGTTCGCAGTGCTTTAATGCAGACATTTAGAAGTCGGTTCTCCCATAACAGACGTCTACAGATGTCGGTTCCCCCCCACAACAGACGTTTAAAAGGCTTTAGAAGTCGGAGTGGCGGGATCAGACGTCTATATGGAGTCAAAAAGTGACTTTTTAAATTTTTGGATTTAGGATTTAGACGTCGGTTCCTCCAATAACTGACGTCTAAAGTGCTTTAGAAGTCGGAGTGGCAGGATCAGACGTCTATATGGAGTCAAAGAATGACTTTTAAAATTTTTGGATTTAAGGTTTAGACGTCAGTTCCCCCCATAACAGACGTCTATAATATTTTAGACGTCGGGGCTCTCCCAACTGACGTCTATATGTCTGGCAGGTAGGTGAATAGTCATTAATTTCCGCCATATAGACGTCGGGGCCCCTCCTAACTGACGTCTATATGACTGAAAGAAATGACTTTTCACCCACCTGTCAGACATATAGACGTCAGTTAGGAGGGGCCTTGACGTTTAAAATATCATAGACGTCGGGGCACTTTCTAACTGACGTTTATATGGCAAACTTATTTACGAAAATGCCATCTGTCATCAATATACGTCGTGCTTACCCTTAACAAACGTCTAAAGGGTGACGTTAAATAGCGTGTACACACATGATTTGATACTTTTTTGCTTCGTGTTATACAAAGAATAACTTTGTTAGTACTATGTTATGATGCAAGTATTTGAGATCCAACATACATCCAATATTGCAGAAAAATATGTGGTTGATGTAGACAAAAGAGATTGTAGCTGCAGGAAGTGGACTCTCACAGGGATCCCTTGCTGCCATGCACTCACAGCTATGAGGTTTTTAAACATGAATCCAGAACACTTCATACCAAATTGGTTTAGAACCTCCACTTATGAAGAAACTTACAATCCAATAATTTTCCCTTCAATGGACCTGAGTTATGGCAAATAACATCATATCCTGATATTTTGCCTCCTCCGAATAGGGTCTTGCTAGGTATACCAAGAAAAAAAAGAAGACTGCAGAGTTGGGAGCAAATGAGGGATGATACTCAACTTGGACAAGCTGGAATCCCAAAGAGATGTGGCATTTGTAGACAATTAGGGCATAGAAGAACTAATTGCCCTCAAGCAAGTCAACATCAACACCACCAAGCTACAACAAACCCCACTGAAGGAAGTGAACAACAAGACCACCAACCTACACCACACCCCAATCAAGCAAGTCAACAAAAAGACCACCAACCTACACCACATGCCACTCAAGGAAGTCAAATTACTCAAGATGACACTTCAACACCAGTTTAGATATTGTTCACAAATCTGTTGCATTTTGGATATGTATGTCTTTTGGATATGTATTTTGAATATGTACTTTAAAGTTTAAGTACTTGAAACTGTCATCTATTTTCTTAAGTGATGTATTTTGCAAGTCTGTGATGTATTTACCAGCTACAAGACCAATTATGGATCCAGTGAACAATATAAAATGAATATATGAAATTGGTATCTTCTCCTTGTACGCTTGTAGTCTAATTTGTTTCTGATCTTGTAGACCAATTATGGTTTATTTTTCTGCATAATTTAAAGCATGGAGTTGATAGTGTTTCTGCATTATCAAAATGGCATAGCAAACCCGATAATGATAATATCCTCTTTCTTCTTAAACCTTGAATTATCAAAATCCAACCTGTTTCTGCAAAGTCTCTGATGATTTACTATTGTAAAGGCATCAGTAAATTCTCTGTTCTGTTCTATTGGTTCTATCACTTATATATTTGGTGTGTCATAGGCATATTACTTTGCCTTGTCTGATGTCAAAGTTCATCACATATAATGTCTCAATTGCATTTCGAGTTACTAGTTCATGAAACCAGAATCTCATAATAACACAAACACTATATACCAGTAACAACTTCTTCTTCATTAAATACAACTTTTTCATTACAACCATATTCTTCATTACAATCATATTCTGCATTAAAACAAAAGACATACAAACATGATATTCATAAACCCCATGAAACATAAAAACCACAACAACACCTTCTCCCTTTTCTGATAAACTAAAATTGATTTTTCCAAAGTAAGAATCTTTCTTCTTTGCCATCCAATTGTAATATCCCTTTCATCCATATAATCTTTAGTGCGTCATTTGAAGTAATCACATCCTCGCACTTCTTCGTTTCGAGTACGTTGTTCCAAACATCCAACCAAAACCATGTCAGGATACACCAAAGTAATCAACCCCAAAATAAAAACACAACGAAGATATGTTACCTTGTAATTAGGGCAGCCCCAAAAATGTCTGCCCTCATTCTTAGCAATTTTTGCCACTCTTAATATGGCAACCTCTCCATAATAGCACACATGGCTGGCAGCCATTCCTCTTGATGAACCACCACGCGAGGTCCCCCATGAGCAAGGCGAACACTGATTCATTGACATTGGGTGGAGGAAGGATGCAATAATGCTTCGTCCACACCTACAAAACAACCCCAATCTCAAATACCCAACTTAGGGCACCCAAAATCATTCTTCAAAAACAACGATTTTCAGAATGTGTTACAAAGAAGATCTTATGGCAAAGGAGAAATATGACCTCACCTGCTTCAAATGACCTCCTTCGGCTAAGGTTGTTGGAGATCACCTCAGCACACCTCCTTCATTTTAGGTCCTTCAGCTAAGGTCAGGTAAGGTGCTTCGACCTTAATATATTAAGCCAAATCCATTTGGTTTTTTCTTTTCCATATTACAAAATATTTTCATATATGTCATTGGTAAAAAAACTATTTTTGCCACGCAGGAAAAGTCAGTTGACAGATCACTTAACATTTAACGCCTTTGCAAGCTATTTAACGGAAGGGACCTATTAAAAACAGAATCAGTAATCTGGGGACTAAATTACATCACTTTTAAAAGTGTGTCAAACAGAAATTCAGCCCCTAACTTGGAGACTAAAAAGGTAATTAAACCTTTATTTTTTCAGCAAAAGGAAACATCTTGACTTCGTGGTTTAAACACGTGTCAACAACCCATTGATAGAGGTGAATAATGTCCGTAAAAGTAGTTGAAGTGAAAATGAATCATTGCCTATTGATGTTGGTAAGTTGGTAACTCAACATGCCTTCATGAAATGGAAAGCACATACGTAACTTTTGTGTACTATTTTTTCTTGCATAAAAGGATTAGATGGGTTATTTCTTCCGTGTTTCAATATTTAATATACTTAAATACGTTAAATTTAAATTACTCTTATTTTATTTTTTAAAATGCTTTTAGCATATAAGATAATTTAAATTTATTAACTTTCAATATTTTTAATTGAACATTTCAGTTTCTATATAACTTTCTTTAAATATTAAATATATCATATTAAAGTTAAATACACCTTCTATATAATTTTTATTTTTGTATTTAAATAACAAAATGTAAAACATAATCTTTAGATCTATATGACATAAGTATTCAATTTAGTCTAAATAAATGCAAGTACAATTTGTTGTATGTTTTGTTTGATAAATGTAAGTGTTTTGCTAATAAACTCTTCGTCTCATAAGATTTTGTTTCGTTAGACAGCTTAATATAAAAGACGTAAGTCTTAAACATTTTATGTTATTATGTCAAACTTATTTATGTAAATAAGGATGAGAAAGAAATTTGTTGAAGATAAAAAAATGAATACAACATAATGAAAACAAGATGCATGACAAAAAAGAATAAAATTAATAAAAGAAGATTTCAAAAAGACTATTTATGATAGTAGTCATGGAAGAAAAGGATAAAAAGACATGTAAATTTGTAGAGTTCTTAGATTATACAATATATCATGATTCTCTTGGAATATTCTACAATTCAAAGGAAATTCTAACATAGCTTAGTCAAGTTTTAAAAGTTTAGATGTCTTTTAGAAAGCTTCTAATCAACACATGTCACTTTTAAATTCACATGATTGGTTGCGACACTTTGACCCTTCAGAGAGAATGAATTTGTGTCTTTGGGAGAGTATTTTGCGTCACTCATGTGCCTCTTAGGAGAGTCATTGTGAGTTCTTCGTTGATTTATGGAACTATCAATGTGATTTTCCTAATTTCAAGAAACTTTCATGTGCTAATCTAGTTTAAGTGTTAAGTAATCATTAATGGTAAAACTAGGAGTTAGCTATATATTAGTGCTTATGTCAAACTTATTTTCTTTCTTCTTAGGCTAAGTTCCATGCCTATACAAGGAGGCATCTTCTAATTGTAAATTCACAATTTTCTTTTTGTGAGTTCAACTTTTAGAGTCTCAAAAGTTCTCATTTTTTTACCACAATTCTCATCTTGAGAAGTTTTTCCAAGTGGTGAATCTTCTTGTACTTATCTTAAAAATTCATCACAAAGATGACATGCTCTTCTCCATTTCAAAGTTTCAACATTTTCTATTTCCTTTCACAACTTATTCTTATTTCTCTTTTGATTTGTGAATTTACACCCATCATCACTCATTCTCTTCTTGCTTCTGCAATCTTCACGGGTCTCCCATGACTTCTAGAGTTCCTTACTTCTTCTTGAGTTGATCAAGATCCTAGCATCCTCCTAAGATCCACATCAAGTATAAATGGTTACTCATGCTTGTAGGTAATATTCATTTCTTTATTCCTTCAAGAAGATCTTACAACATGATGTTAACATCAAGATCCTTTGAAAAGCATCTTCAAAGCTACTATAAATAAAATTAGTATGATATTAGTGAAAATGAAATTGCTTAGTGGTAATATGTTGTGTGCTTATATGAGTGGTTGGTGTACCTATGCTCGAACTTGACTGGAAACAAAAATGATGTATTTTTTTATTTGGTTATGTTTTGTTTTGTTTTTTTTACTTCTTCATATGACTTCTATTTTGGGCCAAATTTCAAAGCCATAAGCTTATATGGGTAGTAAGAGTCAGGGGCCCATTTCCCCTTTTCTTGTTTTTCTATTTTTCTCGTCTTCTCTATTCTCTTTCTTCTTCTTAGCAAACCCTAAGATTAATTGAACAAGGGTGAGAGGGAGAAAGGCATGAGAGAATCCAAGGTTGGTGGAGTAATTTTTACGGTTGGGAATTTAATTAAGAGGTCAAAGAAGGAGCCTATAAATAGGGAGAATGTGCGATTGAGAAATACATTTGTTTGTTTTGGTTGTGTTTGCAGCGATGATCGTATTACGGTTGTGATACGGAAGTAGATAGGAATGCATATGCTATTGGAGCTATGTGATTGATGAGATAAGGGATATACAATGAGAGTTTTGAATAAAGTTTATTTATTTTATTTATCAGTTTAAGAAATTGTAATAAACTCTATACTTTCTTGTTGTATTTGGATAATTATCATTTCAAATTGTAATAACTTTATTTCTTTGGAATTTTTTTTAATTATGTTGCGATTTTAAAAGAAAGTATTTTAGTCTTTGATACACTTAAGTGACTCCCAGACTTGGAATGTTACATCAACTCTGCCATGTTCAAAAGGTGGTACGTAAGAAAGCCACATGCATTTATTCACATGAATTTATTTCTATTTTAATAGCATTTAATAAGTTTACAAGCTTTGAGCATTGTTAAAGGTTGATTAAGGAAGAAGAACTTGATTTTGTCTCACATTGGCTCTAAAGGATTTATAATGATTATTTTCTTCTCAACTCTATATAAAGAAGATCTTTGTGAACAAGGACAATTGATGAAACCTTTGCAACAATAAAAATTTTGTAATTTTAAGCAATAAAAGCCTTGTATTATGTAACACCCTTTTCAGGATGCCACTTGTAATTTGTAAATCACCAATTAACTTAAAGAAAGGATAAACTCTGATAGAATCGCTTAAGAGTGACATTTAACAACTTTATTTATTCAACATATATCGATGTTAAAACAAAATCAAACCATAATAGAACCAGAAAAGGAATTTCATTCCAATTCAAAACATAGAAAGATTTTCAAGTATCACAACTTAAAAAAACCATTTTCCAAATGCTTTCCAATTGTTTCCAAAAACTCCTAAAATTTCCCAGTGTGTCTCCTCATACCTATGTGTCTCCAACCATATCTGTATCAATATCTACTTTCTTATAGCACAAGTTATACAATCATCGCAACATACATAAACAAGCAAGGGTGAGCTAACCAGAAAACAACACATGATAATACACCAATCATATTACTCACCCACACTATAGTCATATTCTTGGCTAGGTTGGGCCAAAGCTAGAAGGATGCAATGGAGATGATACCTTGAAGATATATGATGCAGAAATGGGGAAGGATAAAAAAGGATAAGGGTTGGAAAATGCGGAAGCTATGGTGTTGTGATGTTAGATGCTGACGACCATATGTGGTGGAGAGGTGGTGGTATGATGTTTGAAGGCTTTAAGAGAGCTTAGGCCAACTCTAAAGAAAGTTTGTGAGGATATGACAATCTCGTTACAAGACAAGCTCATTCTCAAGTTTTTAAACATGTTACATTAGATAGATTGTAGTTAGAACTTGATTTTGAGTTTTGATTTTTGATTTCTACTATTTTTAGCAAATTTAAGCTGGTGTTTTATATTCATATGATGCTTAGAAACATCTGTGTGTCTTCATTTAGTGTTTATAATTTCATTTTACAATTTATATAGTTTGATAGTTAATTTTGTTAATGTTAGTTCCTAGCCTAGGTTAGAATTGGGGATTTTTTTTATTCTAGTTGTGTTTTGATGAAATTCTCTATTCCAAGTTAATTAGCATTATATTAAATATGAATAAATTTGAATTGCATCAATTCATTCCAGTTTTGCATCATTGAATATTAATTCGAAGGTGTTGCAAAAGTTGATAAGCACCTATGCAATACAAGTTTTGCCAAAATTGGTATTGACTTGTGGTTTTGTGTAGATCAAGTTGTTTTTCAGTCTTGCATGCATAATAGAATGTATTACAGGTAGATGTGTTCCATGCATTCTCACTGGAAAAACCATAGTTTAGTTAGCTATGACATTTTATCAAATAATTGGTGGAAACTAGGGTTTCGTCATGGTATGTTCACAAACACTTTGCATTTTTCATATCTATGCATTGTTTTAGTGAATTTCAAAGTTTAGAGCATGTTCATTGAGACTTATTAATAGAATTCATACATTCATATCTCATTTACATGAATTAAAATTCATTTTAGGAGATCAAATCATCACATTCATATTAAAGTTCATGCATTTTACTTATAGACTTGATTTCTAAGTTCATGCATCATATCATTCTGCATTTTAATATCATGTTAGGAATGTTTTTAATTTAATTGTCCACTTCCCCCACTGTCTTGCATTATTTCATATTCTCATACATTAAATTCACTATATTGTTAGTTATTCCTTGGGATTGATACTCTGGTTGACCATCCCACTACATTTGAGGGGGGAAATTAGGATTTTGTTACTTTCTATGTGACTACAATGTCTAACACAAGCTGAACATTCAGATTAAAGAATTAACTCAGTTATTCCATATCAAGAAGATTGTGATAAGGAGCTACAATTTGAATTCTCAACAGTTAGCAAATGCAACAACTATATAAAGGATGCAAAGCCATATGTGAAGATCAATGAAGCTATTTACAAAAAATAAAGTCCTCAAACAGTGTAATATTGCTAGTGATTAGTGAATTAGTATGAGAGCTTACACATGATAATCTCTTGATTAATTTTATCGTCAAATTCATTGTTCATATTTGTTTGATCAATTCAGCCTTGATCTTTATATCACCTTGTAATTTAATATTTTTCTCTCGCATCATCTGAACTTGACTCGTCTAATGCATGTCTTCATTTAACTCATTTAGTCTTTGTTCCATTTGAGTTGTCTAATGGAAGTACTAATTTAATACGAATATTCAACATTAAACTTAGTGAGTTGACTTTGACTTGTTTAGAATTAATACTCGTGTAGTGCCTTTATGTGCTTGCGTTGACTCCTTTAACACTTTGATTTGACTAGTCTATTTCTTGTACGAGTTTAATACTTTGCACAATTTTTTTACTCTTTTGATCAATATTCTTTTCATCTTTTCATCTTAGTCATCTAACACCTCGATAATTTTTAGTCGTCTGACACCTTGAGTTATTTGGTCTAGCTTGTGACCCATCTACTCAACACTTCTGATTAAGTTTGTCTAAGCTTCACTTTCTTCATGTTTGCTTTAGACTTCAAGCTTTATCTTTCTTTGTGCTACTTGAGCTTTTGCAATGCTTTGCTTTTACTCATTGAACAAACATTAGTCCAACAAATATATATTCACAATAAAGATCATGGTAGTCTAATGATTATCTACGAGCATCTAATGAAGCTTTTAGCTTACCTAACTTTTTTATGTCCAATGCTTATCTAAGAATATATTCTAATCATCTATAGCTATCATGAAATATTACTACGTTGATTTATCTTTCTTGTTTTATTATAAGTTTTGTTATTATTAAAACGTACTTTATGTTTTATATGCATTTCCCTCCTTTTTTGTTAATTAGTAAAAAGGTTGATACTAAATATAGGAAACAAAAGCTGAAAGAAGAATTCTATTGATAAATTAGAAATAGTTTTACACAAGAGAAATTAAAAAATGGTTACAAAGTAAGCCTAGGGTTTAAGAACAGAAGGCTTTGAATAAGAGGATGAAGCTTCAGGACATTTTGTTATTTCTATAATAATTACTTCCACAATTATTGGAATTATTGTATAAATTATTTTATTAATAAATAAAAATTCAAACCTGTGAAACCCTTAATCATCTAATGGATTTATTAACTCTATATACATAATAGTACATAAAATATGATATAAATAATTGACAACTCTAAGAGATACTCTCCATTCTTCTGCATTTATTATTTTAGAGAACCACTGAATTAGTTCAAAGTAATTAAAAGGAGACAACTTATGGGAAGGAAAGACATACCTCAGAACAATGAGATTTCACATTATGGTAATATATATATATATATATATATTAAGAAATGGAGTTAAAATTTAATTCAATCCCACAAAATCGGCTTGTAAGGTGAGGTTTGTATCTCATTTTGTTTTATCTCTAGTCGATATGGAACTTTCAAGCTCCTTCACACCAAGGTATAAACATTTCGAGCGTGATAATAGAATTAATGGATAGTCCGATAGTGGTCCGATAACGAATGAAATAGAAATGTCCAAAAAAGAAGATCTTGTTAGGATAGACTCTAACAATGAATCTAATATCATATTAAAAATATCATATTAAAAAGTGAAGTTAAAGTCTAACTCAACCACACAAAATCGGCTTGTAAGATGAGATTTGCACCTCATTCTGGTCTTATCTGTAGTTGATGTGAAACTAATATATATATATATATATATATATATATATATATATATATATAATATTGACAGAAAAGTTGTTTAGGAAAAAATTTCAACTGAAGTTGCCTATGTAAAGATAAAAGAGAATTTGAGACTGTTTTAATGAAAAATAATGTGGACTTGAATGCAAAATAATTTCAACCAAAGCTTTTATTTTTATTTATGTGGTGTAGTGGTTGGTTTATGATAAATATCTACTCTTAACGGCATTTTTTTTGCCTATCAAACGCCTTCAACTTTTATGATAACCAGAGAAGTGCGGATAAAGCTGTAGATGGGAACATTAAGATTCGTGGGTCTTCTTCACATGCCATTGGAATTGGGATGTGTCGGAGGTTTATTTTAGCTTAATGATGTGCTAAAAGCGGAAAGTTCTTATAATATTTTCAAAAAAAAAAATTAACTTAATCTTGTAATAAGTATATTTAAATACAAAATTTATATTTGGCCTCTTAAAGAAAACTATTTCACGACTCAATTTAATAATATAATAATATAATAGTATTATACTTTAAGTAAAAATAATAAAAATTATCAATATATTAGTTATCAAGTGGTTACTATTTTCTTTTTATAAATGATTAAAACATCACTTTTCATTTAATTTTTTGAGTACTAGTTATCATTTGTCTTGATTCTTTAATCATTGCACAAAGTGATTATCAATATACCCTTTTTCTTTTATCACGTGATTTGATGCATCCAGTTGCGTTGTCATTTGTTTAAAATTTGTCTGCAGAAAATTTCTCTATAACTATCCTTAAGGGAATAAACTAATAAAATTAGTTTCTTCAAAAATTAAAATTAATTTACTTATAATTAAATTCTATTAAAATAAATTAATATGTTTTTTACAAGTTAAGACCTGAATTAGTTTTAATTCATGCAAAAGTGATTCTATTTTATACTGCGGATAAATATATATGTATATAATAATTTTTATATAAAATATACTTAGATAATTAAATGTTACGTTAAGAATTTTAGATAGGAGACATTACTGTGAATTATAGTGAAATTATTATAATTTTTGGTGTTTTTTCATTGTATGAGAGAGAACATTGAAGTGTTCTGATCTCCACTGTGTTGTGGTGCATTGCTAAGCAAGTGGTTTCTGACACCTATAAATGAAGATAAGTAAGTCCATGTGCTAACTTCTAACCAAGGATGGGGCCTCATTCATTCCAAGCTAAACTCAACATGTTTCCTTAATTATTCTAATATAAAATACGTTTAAATTTTCCATACTTTTTAATTTTACCCTCTATTCAAAATTTAATGGTACATTCAGTTTTGCTTTTTCATATTTTTTAAATTAGTTTCCTTTATTGCTATAATTTTAAGAAGGGTTAAATATGTTTTTAGTCCCTATATTTTGGGACGATTTTGGATTTAGTCTCTCTTTCAAACTAAGGTACAATTTAGTCCTCCAATTTTAGAAAACTCTGGTTTTAGTCCTTTTTTACCAAATTTTTTTAATTTTATTTATTGTTTCAAACGCGTTTCTCAGTTAACATTGAAGCAAAAATGTGTCAAATAGTGTAAACAATCCAAATACTATAATGAAAAGTGCTTGAAACAGCAAATAAAGTTAAAAAAATTTGGTAAAACAGACTAAAACCAGAGTTTTCTAAAGTTGAAGGACTAAATTGTACCTTAGTTTGAAAGAGGGACTAAACCCAAAATCGCCCCAAAGTATAGGGACTAAAAACATATTTAACCGTTTTAAGAATGTTTGTTGTATCTTTTATCTTAAATTTAAAAGTATTTAATATAAAGAATTAAGAATCAAGATATCATCTCATTAAATTTTTTTATATTTATTTTAAAGTATAAGATGAAAGACAAGAATAAGCTCTATTTTTACATTATTAAATTATCTAATTATTCATAAATTGTCAACTTATTTAAAACAGATTAATCACTTATGTAAAAAAATTATTAAGAAAAAGTTATTAAAAGAACATCTTCTATAAATTAAACCGTTATAAAAGAGTTGTTGATGATAAACCACTTTCAAAATCTGGTGATGAATAAAACTTGTAACTTTTTGGCAGAATAACTTCACTTTAAAAATTAGAAATAAAAACAACCCTACATACTGGAAAATTTAACCTAACCCAACCATTATTATGCAACTACCAAGGTACACATTTATTTTAAGGTGCATGTATTTGAATCAGACCATGACTTATATATGGCACAATTAATAAAAGTATAAGGTTGGACCTATGTTTTTAAAACCATGGTAGATAATTTATTTTTAACTTAATGTCTTTTCAGCTATCATAATATATTCGTCTTATAGATTCATTGTTTACATATAATTTTTCAGTTCGTCGATTAGCTTTGTAATTATTGCTATGGTTTTTATAGTTCAGGGCATGCCTGCCTTATATTATCCAGATAGTTTCTACTTGCACCCCACACCCCTTCTTAACATTTTTCAAACAAAATATTCTTCACATTTGTTTTAAGAAATTAACCATAGCCACCACCACTCTTACTTCCTACACCTCCCTCTTTAGCACCCTTATACTAGAACCTCTCTCTTGTTCCATCATTCATAAGTTTTATTTGTCACTCCAACCATTCAACTTTCTAACATTCATTAGCAGCTAAATGATCCAAGTTTAGTTGAAGATTTTTAAACCTTTGTATTTCTTACCACTTGAGCTTAAATTTCTATCATTTGTTTATGTGTTTATTTGTTGTTATTTTTAGATCTTAATCTTAAAGAGAGATTGATACAAATAATTAAGAATGTTTTTTATTCTTATAATTAGGAATAATTTATGTATTAATTATATTCCGTTTGATTAGTATAACCTCTTAAGAAGGTTTTAAGAAAAAAACTATTTATAGATTGTAAATTTAAGTGATCTTAGTCTTTGCTTGTTCGGTGGATAATCTAGTCTTTTATTTATGAGAAACAATTCACAACTTTATTCAACTCTCTTTTAGAGTTAATTATTCAATAATTAGTATTAGAACTAATTTTTTGGATTAGTTCCTAAATGGATTAAAGGCACTCTCTTGCAACACGACTCATGAAGTTTTCCTTCACTAGATATAAGAGATATTGTTCCTATCATTATATTAGTTGCACAATAAGGATTTGAAACATGTTTACAAATCACTACAAGAAAATCACATGTTCTCGATGCATACAATCCGTCAATAATAGCAAAAATATATTGGTAATTTGAGTTTAAAATTCGTAATTAAAGTGGTCATTGATAAATTTTATCAACTTATCACAAAATCATTTGGTAATTACCGATAACCATAAATTCATTGATAAATATTCATTGCTAATTACTTATAGATAATAGTAGTTAGTAAAACTAGTAGATAAACACCGTGATTGGATCATCTTCTTCCTCTACCTCTTCCTCTCTTTTTTTTCTTTTTTTTCTTCTTCTTCTTTCTCCTCCTTGATGGCTCATTCCAAGCTAGGTTGCACAAAACATGAAGAGAAGCTCAAGATGGGTGCATAAGCTATATGAAAATGGTGAAGTGGTGCGTATATGGTGAAGGCATGGTGGTCTTTGGTTGCTCTCCAAATATGTTGGGCCAACTCAAGAGGAAGGGTGGCTACATGAAACCTAAATGGGATGCTCTAACCTTGACTTTGGAGACAAGGAGAATGACACAGTACTTTGGCAGCATTTCATTACTAATCTCAAAGTGATTTTTACACACAGAGAACACCTTTATTTATAACCAAAGAAACCCTAGAGGTGTCTCGCGAAAGAGTAGAAAAAGAAACTTAGAGACCATCTACCCATGGACCCACAAGGATTACGCTTCTAGAAAGATTTGTCATGTGACAAGATCTCTCTTTCCACGGTCGAATAAGAAAAAGCTTGGGAAATAATCTTGCGCACCAAGCTAGGGTAAGAACCCTAAACTCATGTGTGTCCTTAAGGCCTATTTCCTCTAGGCCCAAAACTCTACATTACAAGTCCAAGGCCCAAATACAAGGTCCAAAGAAAACCCTAGATTACTTAGCCCATTACACAAGACCCAAAAGAAAATCTTATATTACTAGGCTCATAATACAAGCTAAAAAATTCCTACTCTAAGAGCAAAACCTCACTAGCTAAGAGAAATAAGAGCTTGGTTCCAATTATCACAAATATAGTCCAATATTCTTGTATGTGCTTACTCATGACTCTTGAGGATAGATTCTAGTAGGCATGAAAATTTCATCCATTTTTGAAAAGACAAGAAACTCATTTCTTCCAAGTATGTTACCCTGGACTGGTATAGATTTTATGGCTTCCAATTTCCTACTCTAATGGAGAATCAAGGTTTAAAACACTGTATTGAACAAAAAGGTGTGATCTATTCAAATTTAGCCTGCATCTTCTACTTTAATCTCAAAATTCGTGATGGTGTGGCAAGAACAAAAGTTAAAGGAATTACCATTATACTTGATGATGATATCTGGGCCAATGTGGCTATGCTACCTATTCGAGAGGATGCTATCAAAGTACATCTTGGAGTAGAAGATTTCAACTGTCTACTCGTATTTCAATCCTTTCTATGCAACCCACAACTTCAAACAGGGCGCAAACAACTTCTTGTAGGAGTCTTCAAGGTAGAAGAACATATAATTCACTACTTGGTTGTTTGGGTCTTATGCCTGCGTGCTATAAACTATGCCCAATGTTCTGAACAAGATCTACCATCATCTACGGGCTTCTGAACCATATTCACATCGACTAGCCTTCTCTAATCATTGATACTATGATGAAGGCACAAAGGTATCCTGTTTATAATTTACCCTATGCTCTTCTTGTCTCAAGGATCTGTGAATACAAGGGGGTAAATATTGTTGGAGAAAGGAAACTCTCTGTTAATGCAGCTGTTCATGAAATTGGAGAGAGTATCTTGAGACAAATGGGTTTTGTCTTCCATGGAAACATCTTTATTCAGAACGATGGTGCTAAGAATGAAGATGATGATGATGATGAAGATCACATGGCTGAATCTGTCAGTGTAGTTGATCCATCCGAAGTTAGTCCTTCCAATGTTCCTTCATCACCCTCTTTCTCTATTGAAGATCAAATTGCAAATCTAACCCGACAAATGGAGCAAATGAGCATTCTCCAACAATCAAGACATGAAGAGCTCATGGAGCTACAATGGTCTCATCATACAACTATAAAAGGACTTTTAGATGACTTAGATGTTAGGCTTAATAATATTGAGAGTCATTATGACCTCAATCCTAATGGTGCTCCAAGTCTTGGTATTTAAGATGTTGTGTTTTTTAGTATGTTATCTAAGATGTTGTATTATCTTTTTTTAGTTATCTTTGATGTCTTGAATATGAATGCAATTGTTCCTTTCATCTTGTTTAAAATTGTCTTGAAATTTTTTATTAATTGTTTTGTTGAAGGGGAGCTTATATTTAGGAGGAGTCTCTCCTCCTAAAGAACCTTTTTGCTTATGATAAAAAAGGGGGAGAACAAATACTGACAACATATATGTGCTATTCTTGGTTAAAGCTAATGATCTTGGTGTTTTTGTCTAAGTAAAAACAATGCAGGATAGACAAAAGTGCCTTTAACAAAGATGATTTTTTATCATCTTCAAAAAGAGGAAGATTGTTACCAATGAGAAGTATTGATGCATTGAAGAGATTTTGATGATGATGCACTTAAAGACTTGAAGGAACTTCTACATACATTTTAAAGCACCTTTTGTAGAAACATTTGTACTAGGACCTCTCTTTCACTTGTAAGCATTTAAGTGTCATGTAAATTACTCTTTAGTATAGTTTTCTAAGATAATCGATTATCATAAGTAGAATTTAAAAAAGACTTTGGTTCGGTAATAATCGATTATTACTAAAGATAATCGATTATCACTGAAAGTTATAATTGTCCAAGGTTTGGTAATAATCGATTATCACTAAGAATAATCAATTATCACTTTTTTCAATACTTATAACGGCCTAAACTAATCGATTATCACTTTTGATAATCGATTATAACTAGTAGTTGGGAGTTGTCTTTTTATTTTCTGACCCTTGGCTTAAGTCTCTATAACCTTGAGAAGGTTATCTAAATTATTACAGAATTGGTTCTGAGGAAGCTCTAAGTGTTTAGGTGATTGTTTGATCAAGTGTTTGAAGAAGAAGAAGCTTATCTTAGCATGTCTAAGCATGTCTAAGGTGGAAGTGATTCTCTACCAAATTGTAAATCTTATGATGTTAATTATATTTAGTATTGTTTTGGAGAAACCCAATTGTAGAAGAATATAAATATCTTTATACGCATATGGATTTTTTATAATTGTAAGATGGTGTAATGGACTATATGCTATCAAACCATACATCATATTTCTTTTAGCTAGACGATTTACTGAATAAGTTCTAATAAATGCTTTACTAAAAGGGTAACATAAATAATATGACACACAGAAGTGAAGTGTTACATTGTTTATATAACTAAAAAATTATATTATTACAAAATATTATATATATATATATATATATATATATATATATATATATAATATATATATATATATATATAATTAATTAATTGTAAATTTGATCTACCAACGGTGTATCATCAAATTATTAATAGGAAATGTTAATGCATTATTTACCATAACAACTGTTGTTAAAACTTCCTGTTATATCTTATTATTGATATTTTACATGAAAAATTAATTGATATGCTCACCATTTTAACACTGATCAAAGTTGTTTAGGTTTTAGAAATTAGACAAGCAAATGCACAATTAAATTTTATAGTTAACTAAAATTATATACATTTGTAAAATTACAGTAATCTTGTACTTTTCACGAGACATACTTTTAGAATATCCATAATCTCTTTCTTAAATTATAAATGCATTATTAGATTTTTCAGGACTGCAATACTTATTATATCAAATATACACTTGTTAACCTTTATAAAATTATAGGTCTTTTCATGATAGGTTGAGTATACCTAAATATTCTTAACATTTTGCAATATATCCTTTCTCATATTAAATTACAGCATCTTGTAATACGATTTACTTAGACTATACAATGCCCTTCTATTTTATTTAAAATCATCATATCTTTCAGACAGAAAGGTTGACCATGCTATAGAATATAATTTGTAATTATATGAATTGGTTCAAACACTAGGGCAGAGTGATTCAATGACCAGTAAAATTTACACGAAACTGAATAAATGAATCCGGTTACTTCGTTTCCATTCTCTATCCATATCCCTCCTCTATCATACAGATTCTCGTGAATAAGAGTTTTATGTTACAAATCAAAATTGTGGTGGACTTGAAAAGATCACATCTAGTTTCACTTAAATTTCTCATTCTAAATTAGAAAGAGCAGCTCGTCTCCCAGCAAGAATAGTATAACAAGTTGCACACATGACCCCCTTCCCTCTCCAGAACCTGTACAAAAAGTCCCAATGTTGACTAAATGAATAACTAATATGCACACGAGAGCAACTGCACTTTTGACCTAGCTGCATCATCGCATAAAGAATGCAGCCAATCAATGCTAGCTGCTGGCGGGCAAGTAACAATCAAGAAATTTGGAATCATTTTCCAGCCCATGCTGCAGTTCCTCCTGCAGAGTGACAAAGGAGCTGTTCCTTGCGCACATATAATGATCACGTCATTCAGTAGGGAATGACATATGGAAGAGCAAAAGCATCTACCTGCTCTAAATGCAGAGCTTCTGCCCATACCTGTGGTGTATCCCCAACATCTGAACATTTTATCATGGATTTTCTTTCAGGAAGATTGCCGCCAAATAACCACTCCTCATCAAAATCAGTCCAATGATCCACCTTAGGTATTGAATATACCTGGTCTAGGTACTTGGTATCTGGATGGGGTGGCTTTAAATAGGCTTCAGTTAACAAATCAGTCGACACAATAGCAGTGTGAGTTTTCTTTGAAGAGGCTGAAAATGGCTTAGCCTCAATGATGCCATTTATCTTGCATTCTTTGTTTTCTACCTTAACACAGTTGTCTTCCTGTGGCCTATATGAAGAATCTGGAGTGGAAATTTGATAAAGTTCCAGCATCCTTCCATTATCAGTGAAAGAGTGAGAGGAAGACAGTTTTGGAAACTTACTGGGAAAACTGTCATCAACTGTAAAAAAATTAAACTTGTCAGTCAACCGCAGATAATGTGTAAGCTTGAGAATATTGATCAAAATGAATGAATGAAAAAATATCAATATAAACATGACATTAGTGAAAACCCACCGTCGACGTAATATCTCATTTTAGCTCATTGGGCCAGCAATATACTACTCCAAATCCAATAAGTGAAACATCTTATCAAATTTTAAATATTACTTTCTAGAATCTGAGTAAATGACGATAAGCTCATCATAAGTAACACTCACCACGTGGAACTCCATTTGAGTCAATGTCCTTTCGTTTTTTGAGATTTTCCCCTCTAACAGGGACCTCAAGGCTGTTCCTAGAGAGCTGTGCAAAATCGTTAAGTCCAATTTTGTTGTTTTCTTTTGATTTATTTTGGTCTGCTGTTTTATGTTCATTATGCTCCCTAGCTTTCTCGTCCTTTTTCTTCTCTTTATCCCTGTCTTTGTTCTTCCCATGCCCTTTCTTCTCCTTCTCTTTATCTTTCCTTTTATCTCTTCTTTTATCATCTTTTTTATTCTTAACCTTTTCATTTCCTTCATCTTTCCTTTCCTTAACCTTTCCTTCTTTTGTCTTTCGCCTGGCCATTTCTTTATCTTCATCTTTCTTTTCCTTAACCCTTTCGTTCCCTTCAACTGTTGCTTCAGAATTCTTTTCAAAAGGCTTTCCCAAATGTTTGGGTATTCCATCAACTCTTGGATGAAAATTTCCACCATGATTTGCAACAGGTTTATTTCCAATAGGTCGGACCTCTGGTTGAATTTCCCTCCCATCAATCTTTTTAACATCAAGACCCTTATCCACAAATTTTTCATTACCATCATAACAGGTGCCACCAGCTTTAGCCACCAAGCTAAAAGTTCCTTCATCTTTTCTATTGTTTGTATTAATAGATTTATGAACAAATTGATTGTCAGCTCCTCCATTATCGTCCCTAATCCTCCGGTTCAACTCCAGGAGGAACTTTGAAGTCTGGTTCTCCTCGGCCAAATGAATTTTCTCTCCTGCCTTCTCCCCATTGCTACCAGTACACTGTTTGGTGAGTCTGTTCTCAAACATGATGTCCTTCTTATCATCTTGCTTAATTGCATTTTGATGGAGATTACCATTGAGGACCTCAGCTTGTCTTGGAAAGCCTTTGTCATCTGCAGTACTGATTTTACTTTTATCTCTGTCTTTGTTCTTATCCTTGTCCTTATCTTTCTTCTTCTCTCTGTGTTTTTCCTTTTTGTCCTTCTTTTCTTTATGCTTTCCATCTCTTCCTTCTTTGTCCCTCTTTTCCTTAGTTTCCCTCTTCTCTTTGTCTTTCTTATCTTTCTTACGTTTTCTCTCCTTCTGCTTTTCCTGCAAGTAACATTGTGAGAAGAGATATTAGCAATTGTCAAATAAGGGAAAAATCATAATAGCTTCACAATATCTACACCCAAAAGCAACCATGGAGAAGAAAGACAAAATATCACAAATAAAACAGTTAAATAAATTTTATTCATGTCTCCGAGTCCATCTTAAATCTCAGGCAGAAACCACAACAATTACAAGACCAAAGTCCATTCAGTATGCAATATCTACCTACAAAGTGTTCTGTATATCAGGAAATTTTTCAGCCAACTATAACCAAACTGAGGGAAAACAATAATTCCATCGAAGTCAAAAGTAAAAGTATAATAATAATTAACAAGTAATTAATCAGTCCCAAAGATTATATTTTTAGACCAAGGAGAAACACTTGCAATGCTAGATGCTAATTCTGGCGACTGTGATCTGTATTTTCTTTCTTCTTTGCTTTTGGCACAGATTACAAATGTTACCGTGAAAAATTTGAAGAATGTTCTGTTTTTATCACTAATAACGAACTACAGAGATCAGAATAGCAACTGATATCTTATTATGAAGGATGACAGGCAAATGCAATATACATGTACAGATGAATCAGCGAACTTTTCTTCTACTATGTTCTTCCCTTCAGTTGCCCTACAGTATTAGACCTACCTTTTGCATCATTGTAATTATGAGTCTTCCTTTTCATTGGTGTTTACGTGATTCACAATCCACAATCTATGTGAAAATAATTACAAGCTTACTACTACAAGAGACTAGATGAAATATTCAAACATAATGATTTAAACTAAGAACGATGCATAAAAAATCAATGTAGCACGCAGAATGCTTAAAATTTAATTCAGATGACCTTTTTGTACGCAATAACACAATCGATATGAAAACAAAAACCTAGCACATTATTCAATTCCACACAGACACACATATATATATTAGAACTCAATTAGGAAAAGGAAAATGATTGTGATTGTTTAACTTCCATTTCAACATCCATACAAATGTGTCCTGCTGTGTATAAATACAACTTTGAAAGGAATTATGAATCCAATTGAAGGAAACCAAAATGATAAAGCAATTATTATCAAATAATTCTAAGTTGATCACAGTACTAAAGAAAAATATTTTTCTAGATGTTTTCTTGTTTCTGTATAAATAATCCAAAGCCAATACTTATTTAAGGGAAACAAATCTCATTCAGTGTCTACAATCATTTTTAAAAATATCCTTTGACATTAAAAAACAGAATCCAAATACACAATTCACCACAGGTATTCAAAACCCAAAACTTCTCCACAGATGAAACCCCAATTCAAATTATGTAGTTCCAGTTCCTATCATGCAATACCTTAAAGGTTTAATCATAGTTAAAACAACTATTAAAAAATGGTAACAGACTTGGTCACAGGAGTAAATTTACTGCGTACCCCCTTCAACGAATCACCCAATGCAAATAACCCTAGCTGATCAGCAAAACTTCAACCTCCATATTGAAACTCCCTGTCAGACTGTTCTAGGTTCCACTACTTTATTTTTGTTGAAAACTTATTTTTTTCAAAATGTCGCATAAAACAAGAGAATATGGGACCATACACCCCTGCCAATGTTGTCTCACAAAGAAAGTGATATTGTTTGCATGTGTTACATAGAAAGAATAATTAATTAAAGGAATCATCCCTTAAGAAACTTCAAGTGTAAATCAATTATTCTTAACATCTTCCAGAGATGTATTAGGCCTAGGTGTATGATTACTGATGTTTACAACAAAAGTGTCATAACTCGATTACTGATGACAATTATTCAATACTAATCACAAGGTAGTGTTTTGAAGAACCCATACTCCCAAGAAACGAGAAAAAAAATCCATAACATATTCATATATATTATGTATGAGAGACTGATTGCACTACTATGTATCTACCTTAACAGGCATACCATATATTTTATAGATACCTCTTGAAATAAATGATAACTCAACACTTCTAACATGAAATGCCAAAAACAGGCAGTGCAATGACAAGAATTAAAATTAAGTGATTAGCACTTTTAATAATCATAATATTGTTCCCTCTTCACCAGTAATTACCTAATCTCTCAACTCAATGCTCTTGGAAATTGTATATTAAACTACATTTGACAACAGTCCAAAAGTCCAAATTTTGAACACAATACAGAAAACCAACCTAACATGAAACCTGTATTTAAATATCTATTAAGATAAACTCTTGTACATCACATGAACCAACTTGCATCAGCAAAGAGTGCATAACCCTATTATTCATTGCATGCCAAAACATATACAGTGATGTAAGCCTCCAATCAGCTTCAATTGTACTCATCCTAACAACCATGGCTTATTTATAGTTCAAAAAGGACCAACTTAAATGTCTATAGCAACCATTTTTACAATAAGCTCCAAAAAAACTGAACTTATATCACTATTAAGGAAAAAAAAAGGAAGATAGAAGTTAATGACAGCATAATTCATTTGAACATGTTAAACAGAAAATTTTAATGCTCCATCAAGAAAAATAAAATTTATTTTACAACATTATAAAGCCAGTTCATTAGTCACACTACATATACAATGTGAATGTAGTAAAGTATATTAACCTTTTTCAACAAGCCTACTTCATCTGTTATAGTCTTCTTTAAATATCCTGGTGGCGGAAATGGAAAACAGCGCGACATTGCAAAATAGCACAGATAGGCCTAGCGTAAAATTCTTCTAGACAGAGTACTTGAATTAGTTTCCAGTAGGTGCCCAGTTCCAGAAAGGGGGCAAACCAGAACCAGCAACTATACTCCTGTCCATGCACCATGTCACTGCGTTCATCTCCAGAATGCACAGCAGGTAAGCAAATGATTCAACCAATCAGTATACAATTACTTTACTAGTGTCAGTCTAACTATATCAATGCAAAAAGGCTGCTTTAAAAACGTAAAAGACCACTGAAATCAGATAAGCTAAGTTCTTTATGAGCAAATAAAGAATCTATCAGCTTCTTCTGCGCGCGTCAATTCCAAAGCCAAAATTGTCTCCCAGCAAAGTCAAAAAACAGAGAAAACATCAAAAATGAAGACTCAGATGGCTTTGCACTGGTTCTCCAATCTTGATCAACAATTCCCAGTTAATAATAGACAATCTTCTTCCATGCTAAAAGAATTAATGTTAAAGACCATCTTAAGCAATCTCCAAGGGCAAATGCTCAACAAAAATAGCTTTAAATCCAGAATATGAACCCCTCGAAAGACCAGAGCTCTTGCCCATTTCACGAAGACCCACGCCAGAGAATTAAGGTCTTCTTTTCGATGACACCTTCTGATCAAAACAAGCGCAAGTTGCGATCTGATAAAACCCTAAAAAAATATAAAGAAGTTCAGTACATATATACTTCATAAATATCAAAGAGTAAAGAAAACCCTAATTCCAATTCCAAAAACATCTATTTATTAAACATAAAGCGGCAAATTGAAGGGAAGAAGAAGAAGAAGAAGAATAAAAAAACTTTATAAACCCAGGCACTAATGGATATATAGATCAAAAAGTAAAAAAAGAAAGGTCTGATCGAAAGGGTTGATAAAAAAAAAGAAGGAAGTGAAAGAGCGATTAAGAAGGTGAAAATTGTTGCCTAATATTACCTAGTAAGCTAGAAAGGCACCATTGTAGGATGAAAGGATCTCTCTTTCTTTCAGTCAAGTAAAAAGAAGAAAGAGAGAACAAGATCTCAATATACAAAAAACTATCTATACGTACTTTTTGTTTGTTTTGTGTGTTATTGCTATGGTATGCTAAAGGCGGTTTTTGTTCTCTAGATTTGTGGATTTTGTTTCTCTTTGGTTTACCCACTGATTCTTTTTTCTTCTGTTGTGTTCTCTCTGCTCTATTTGCGTCTTATGCTTGGGTTCTGCTGTGTCTTCGGCTGTCCCTAATATTTATATCTCATCAATCAATTATTATGATATTCATAGTATTTTTATTTTTTTCTTTTTGCTCACTCTCTTCCTTCTATTCCCAGTGGCTATTTTTGCGTTCGGAAGGAAAAATAATTGAAAAACCCAAACATCGATACCAGAACAAACAACAAGGGCAACATTGGAATGACGAGCAAAACCACATTTCCAATCACACCGCATGTATGTACGTACGAGTCTATTTAACGTGTCCAAGCAAGTGCATTTCTCATTTATTCGATCAATTTTACCATTTTCGTTGTAAATTGGTCCAAATTTAATTTCTAAAAATTAAAAATTCTCATTTAGTAACTAAAGACAAATGGTTCCCAAACATTACAATTTAATGTCATATTCATTATCAAATAACGTTATTGAATGTTAAGTTGGTCCTTAAATGTTTTTGTAAGATAAATTATAAAGTATATGAAATATACATTTTATTTTACATTAAAAAATATATACGTTTGTCGGTTTCTTCTTTGAAATAAATTTTGAGTCTTCCTCCTCCTCTAGTTGTTAAATTTTCGATTTTACTATTTTAACGTTAGGTTTCTATTTTTTTTTATTAGTTTGATTAATCACACCAACAAAAAAAAATTTTAAAATAAAAATTTTAAACTAAAATTGTAACACTCAATAAATATAGGTTGAAAACTATATATATATCTGGGAGTTAACAATAATAATATAATAGAATAGTGATATGAGTCATAAATACATAACAGAAATATATAAAATATCCCAGAAATTTAAACTGTACAATAAGAAGAGTCATACAGTTTTACGAAATAAAACGGTTCTACAAAAACGAACGGTTCTAACACTAACTAATACCGAACGGTTTTACAAAATACTTATACAAACTAAAAGGTTTCTAACACAACTATTTACATAATCTATTGAGCAGACGGTCCCACGACATCGTCGGGTTGTTCACTTTGCAAGGCTTCTTCCAAGGAATCTTCAATGCCTTCTGCTCACATTCAAAGAATGATCATCGCAATTAAGAGAACCGAATGGAAGATGAAAGACAAGACAGGAAATAAAGGTAAGCTTATGTAATTTAATTAATTCATCCAAACATATCATTTAAACTTAACAATGAATAAGCAACACAACATATCCAGTCATCATACAAAGCATCTCATACAATAAACCGAACGCATAAAACATTATAACGGACCACTTTGACTCTGTCCGGACTGTATGAACCGTGTAGCTCGACGTTTCTAGCACCCGGCGTGGTGTAGTAACTGGGATACACTAAACAGTTGCCACCCGAGGTTAGTCCTAAAACGGTCATCTGGTCTTATGGTCGCGGACCTCCTACCATTCACACGCATGAGTTACCCTCCTCTATATGGGGAGGTGTAATCACGGAATATCAGGATAAAAAACGACAACAGAGTCTGACCAAGTTCATACTTTACCAACCACCACAATTCATGAGACATTCCTCCTTGAAATTCTCTTTCACAACCATATTGTTCATTTCATAACAGATTATCATCATACTTATACATCAAAATAATCAATCCGAATAATATAGTAAAAATAACACTCATGAACAAGACTTAAAAGAAGTGATTCAATAACTTATAATACATAACCGAACGGTAAGAATAATCTCACTCAAGAATCATGATTGAATGGTCATGTAACATGTTGGCTCTAGTTTAAGCCGAATACTGTTTAAAATCCAACCCTTGTGAAACTTTCATGGAAAGATAAAGACTTAATCATATTATTATAACTTTGGTCGAGCACTTAGAGCTTTGGCCAAGTACTTACAGCTTTGGCCGAGCACTTACAGCTTTGGCCGAGCACTTACATCTTTGGCCGAACGCTTTACAATAGGATGAAGTTCTCTTCAAGAAATCGAGTGTCAGTACAAGACCGAGCACTCTTTAAAAGATCGAGTGTCCGTACAAAACCGAACACTCTTCGAAATAAATAGTTTTAGTATAAAACCGAGTACTTCAAAGATTAAGTGCTAGTCTATGACCGAGCACTTCAAAGATCGAGTGTCGGTATACACCGAACACTCGTTCAGAATAACGGACGTATGGAAAAATTAATTTTAAACTATCTTAGGTTATTTTGAAGATGATGACTAGACTAATCAATGAGAAAAACTAATGGAACTTAATTAGATGAATATTTATATTTAACCAATAGAAGATCGATCGGTCATCAACTGAAATCCCCTTCAGAAGAGAATTCAGTCAAGACCGAACGTAATAAGGGAAAAACCGACCGGTCATAAATGACTCTCGATCACAGTTACAAAATTTAACAGAGTTACGAATAAACCTATTTCTACCCAGTTCTTGACAACTTAACAAACATTCATTCATTCAAACAAACATGCAATGTCACAAGATCAACCAATTCATTCGCATAACATCATTCAAACTTATAATAGCTAAAACAGTAAATCATAATTAAATTACAAGCTTCCCTTACCTCTAACCGAACGACTATTCATCTGCAGCAAAATGTTTCCCTTGAACTCTTTCTGTTCTAGAATCCCTATTACCCATTACCCAAAGAAGAGACCAAAATATGATCAAAATTCTTGTTAAGAAGAAGTAGAAGAACGCATGCAACTAAAGTTTAGCTTGCATGTGCTAGAAAACAGGTTTCTTAAGAAGGAGAGAAACTTACCTCCTTAGAACCAGAATCTGATCGGTGCAACTGAAAGATCTTAACACCGAAATTGCTTAGATGGTGGCTGAATGATGATCGGAAGAATAAAAGGGTTAGGATTTGTAGAGAGAAGTTGTAGAATTCCTAGAGAGAAGGAGGAGAAAAATGAATTTCGAAAGATTGAAGACGAAAGGTGCATGCAGAGAAGTGGCACCGGATATTTGAAATCCCAACTTAAATACTCCCGTCAAAATCAAACGGTCCACTCTTATGCTGTCACCTACCCTCCACTTTCTGAAATCTCACGTTCTTTCTCAGTGACACATGGTTTCCATTCAGGTGGAAAATTTAAGAAACTTGACAAAAGTAATAGGAAAAAAATTAGAGAGACCAAAATAATAAAATGAGAATGTATATTTTATTTTTCAAATGTATAAATTTTCATGTTATTTATTAATAAAGGCTTTCTTTAAATTTTCAGAATAAGACCAATACCACTATTTAAAACTGTAGGATGTTAAAAATCATAAGGTAGTGGTGTTACTCTCCACTTTTTGACCTCTTGAAAATTTAAAAATCACAAATGATTTTTAATTTTATAAAATTTTAAACCAATCGTGTGATTAACCACTTTTAAAATTTTCATTTTAATTTTCAATCAATTTTAACCTTAAATTAAAATTATTTAATAAAAATATTAGCATAATATTTATATAAAAATTAAATTTAGTTTCAAAAGAATAAGAATTGCTCATTTAAAAAAAATTAAGACTAAATTAAACAAAAATAAAAAATATAGGAATGGAATATAAAACCTTGGCCATACTCTCACTTGACTTATGACAAAAATTTAAAACTTTTAAAATTTTAAAAAGATATTAGAAAAAGTTAAAAATAAAAAGAAACTAAAAAAAATCTATCTATTAATTAAACAAAATTGACGAATATTATGATCAAATTAAACAAACAATATTAGAACTAAATTTAAAAAACTTAATCAAATTGATATTTAAGCCTATATATATAATAAATTACTCAACAGTTAAAAAGTTATTCTTGAATATAAAAATTGTGTTTCTACGGTTAGATCCCTCTTCTACCTATGGATATATGTAGCAAAACAATAACATTTTGTTTTGGGGGAAAGAAATATAGTGTGATTATAGTTGATGACTATTTTAAATATATATATGGACTTTCTTTTTTGTCCATTTAATGTGTTTGAAGTATTATGCAAAGGAGTATAAATAAAATATGATGTTTGTATTTCAAGCATTAGAAATGACGATGATATTGAGTTTGAAAATTGTGATTTTCGAACGTTTTATGGAACAAATATATGTGAAAATGAGAAAAGGAGAATTGAATTGTGTTTTTGACAATTTTTGGATGTATCATCTAATTATTGATGTATTAATCATGATTTTGTATTTATCAAGAAATTAGTTAATTTTATTTTCATTTGATAAAACTAATTAGGTTTGACTGTAATACTTGGTTAATTTACTTGTTTAAAAGAGATTTTTTTTTTTTAATGTTCATGAAATATCTATCCCTATATGTTAATGTAAAGGAAAATAACATGAAAAGTAAAGAGATAGAACTAATAACTTTTAGTTTGTTCCTATTTTTATAAACTAATTGTATCTCTTAAGTACTATTTTTATTCTTAATCTTTGATAAGATATTTGTAATTTGAATAGATTTTAGGAGTTGAATATGCTCTAAATGTTGTATTTTTCTCTCCTGAAAATATTGTATTAACTCTTCAGCTCAAACATTATAAATATATAAAATAGACTTTAGTTTTATAAAAGTAGTTTTTAGTTCTTAGTTCTTACAGTTTTTAGTTCTCTAGTTTTATGACTCTTGGAGATCTTTTCTCTAGGTTTTCTGAAATGCGCGGTTCATAGTCTCTTTTCTTAGTTTTTCAATTCATTTCTTGTTTAGTGTCTCTATTTTATAATTTAATTCTATTTGTTTCGGTTGAATTGGTACGAGGATAAATGGTTCTTCTTTTCTCTGCTCTCATTTTATTTTCAATCTTTTCTAAAAATGTAATCTTACTTAACTTCCAAATATGTTTCATAAAAATGTGTATATTTTATTAGGATAGAAGAGAATATATGTACCTAATATCTATACTATACTGATTGTATATTTATAGGACTTGTTGTAGATTAATTAACTATTAATACAGTATATTTTAGACAATCAAATCCAATAATTAATAATTAATTCAATATATTTATAAAGAGTTAGATAATCTAATTTATTAATACATGTTAATTGTCATAAATGACAATTAATCCCGATCAGTATACACTATTAATTCCAACAATTTACATTTCAGTATTGCTTTTACAATCTTGATTTACGCGTTATTTACTATTTTAAAGTTGAATTTACAATTTCAATGCCGACTGTTTTTAGTTTATTCACATTTTGCACCTCTTACATTTTAGTTTAGCACTTCTTTTAATAATTTCCAGTTGTCACGTTGTTTTTCGCATTTCTTAATTGTAGCTTATGTTTCCAGTTCTATTTTCACCTTTTAGTTCATTCTTCAATACTTAATTAATTAGTTCTTTCTTTACAATTTCATCACAATACTTTCTTTAGTTTTCAATTTTAATTCAATGTTCAATGTTCATTGGTCTATTTTAGTAGAATAACAAATCTGAAATCACAATTAATTATGTTTGGTCTATATGTTCTTGATACACAAGGATTGCTGGAAATTCATAGGTCATTGGCAAGGCCCAAAAAGATAATATTTTCTTGAATTTGTAAAAATATAATTATAAATAGAAACTGTGTATAGGTTAGTACTCTTTTTTATGTGTAAATAATAGGCTTAATTGTGTGTCTATTTTGGACCTCCATTTGTATAGTAGGAACTTTTTCTCTCGTTTTTTTATATGATCATGATAAGATATTATCCGCTTTGAGTTAAGTTTTTACGGATTTGTTTTTGATACTACTTTAAAAAGTCTTTTATCAATGGAGGTATCTTATGTGTATATAAATCCATGTTCATTTTTTTTTCTGATATAAGACTTTGTTTGTACCCAACAAAATGGTGAAATCTTCTACGGAACTCTTTTTTCCACCTTTTTTATATCAATATTACACAACCATCCAAAATTGGAGAAAAACATGAAAAAAATCATACTAATATTTTTTTTTTACAAAATAATATATAACTTAGTCAATGACTAATTATTTTAGTATCTAAAATTGATTCTCATTTAATGGTCTTGTAGTAAAGAAAATAATACCATAAATTTGGAGTGTTAGATAACAAGGTGAAAGTATAACCTGTGATTTTCTTTAGATCAAAACAATATATACTCTAATTCTTTGTTATGCTATCTCTACTACATTACATAACAGAATTCATAGATGTACTTTTGGAAAATATAATAGAGTTTACTATTTTTATTTCCTTATCCTTGAACCTACATTTTCCCATCCATTTTCAATTAGTTTATTTGTATATTTTACACAGACTCAGTGGCAACTACGTAGCATATAGGTCAGAGAAAACCACTATTTTAATTTTTTGAGAGTTTATTTTTACTTTTTCGCGAAATTTAGCTTAATTAATCAAGGACATAAAGATCATACCCTTACATATATTGACACGTGATTTAACGTTTCTAACTTTTTCTTCAATAACTAAAAAAAATGTGTGATCGTGTTACTAATATTTGGTAAAATATCATGTAATATTAAAAAATACCATTAAAATGTCTTTTTCTTTTACAATTTTTCTTATTTTATCTTTCAAATATTTCTTAATCTTTTTATCCCAAACATGATTTTTATTAGAAAATGGGTTTTTAAGCCTAACTCAACCCATAAAACGCCAAGGTATAAACATCTCGTGGGTGATAGTAGAAATTAGGTCGTCCAATAGTGATCCGACAACGGGTGAAAACATAAATGCCCACTTAGAACTTGTTAGGATATGCTCTAACCTAGCTCTAATACCATACTAGAAAGTGAGTTTTTAAGTCTAACTCAATCCCACAAAACCGGCTTTTAAAATGAGGTTTGCACCTCATTTATATATTATAAATTGGTCTTATTTCTAGTCGACGTGGAACTTCCAACAATTTTATTATTTTATTTTCATCATCTATTCAAAGTACCGGAATTCGTTACTTTTATTTTTCTTTTCAAAATCAACTTTTTTATTTTAAATATTTACTAAATTAGATATTTACAATGATAAAAAATGACTATTATTATTATTATTTATTTTTATTATTTAAATTTCGATGTTGCTTTTGAGTAATTTGAGTTCATTTTCATGATTAATGAAAGATTTACTTGATTTTGTCGAGATGTCTATGAGGTTGAATATAAGGTTTTCAGGAACCAAGTTATTGTCTTTTGATGAGGAAACTTTGAATTTAAAATAAATAAATAAAAGATTAACTTATAAAATATTTAAAAAAGTAAGAAAGGAAGGATCTGTATTAAAATTAATAGTAAAGGAGAAATATAAGTATGAAAGTTGATTCTAAGATTGAGTCCTATTGAGGTGGAATAATATTTGTAGGCATCATAATTAAGTATTGTCATTAAAAAAACATATAATCAATTATTATATAGTATAATAATAGTAGAATATGACGTTATTATATATTATCTGTAAGTACAATTACTATTGCTATTATTATTATTATTATTATATTATTTATAATATTTACTTTACCATATTATACTTCAATACATAATATACAAAATATTGATAAATGATATAGTTATTATTTTTTAAGCACTCTTTGGTATTACAGCGTGTATTTTTACACTATTTCTAATTTATTTTAAATATCTTATATCTATTTTAAAATGTTACTTTTACTTTATTTTAAGCGAATGAAAGTATTACAGGATATTATATAAGAGTAATGAAGATGTGGTATGGGATTAATATTAAATATATGGTAAAAAAACAATATAACAATTAAAAGTAAAATAAGTATAACTAGAATAGTTCATTTAGAAATAAAATGTTATAAGAATTTAAAATTTAAAATTAATTAAAAAATAATATTAAAGAAATCTTCAAAATACATTTAATAATATTGTAAAAAAATATGGTCTAAACATATTGAATCTTTTTTAACTAAACACGTAACCTAAGTTAGCCTTAATATTAAAACTTTTTACTAACGTCTTTAGTCTTTAATGGATCTTGACATCCATTAATGTAAATCAAGATCCGTTGAACAACACAACTCCCACGTCCGTTTAAGCTTTTAACGTTTTGTTTTATTTTTTAACAATTCTTTTATACATAAAATATATTACAAAAAAATATTAAATTATGTAAAATCTACACAAATAAACATTTACAATGTTTAAAAATTAAAATCTACAAAAATAAATAAATTAATAAACTAAAAACAAAACAAAAAATTAAAAGAGTTGAAATGCAAAGGTTTGAACGAGCGTGGAAAATCCGTTCAGCCTTTTACAGATCTCGACATCCATCGACGGATCTCAAAATTCGTTGAAGGCTGAATGGATTTCCCCCATCCATTTAAGCCATCGCGTTTCTCTTCTTCCTCTTACAAAACACAACACATACATCCATTTGCAAAGCATATATACAAAAAAGGAACAAAAAGAAAGAAATTTTAATCACAAAAATGTGCTAAGGAAGAAGAAACAAAGAGAGATGATGTGTATGCAGGGTTTGTGTGCAATTAGGGAAAGAGAAAAGTGAGGGGGGTTGGAGGCCCTCTGTGTGTGAAGACGAGAGGAAGAGAGAAAGTAAGGGGTTGAGATTTGTGTGTAATAAGAGAAAGAGAAAAGTGAGAAGGTGAAAACTAAAGAATTAGAGTTTTAAAAAAAAGGTAAATAAAATTAAATGGTAAAAGTTAAAAAATTTTAATCTAGGATATTTTTTGAATAAGAAAAAATTAAGTGTAAGAAATAGTTGGAGTGATGGAAAGAGTAACTCTCTTTTTTCTTTTACTATTGTGGTAAAATAGATCAAATAAGGCGACATTGTTGGAAAATGTTACATAGAGAATAAATAATAGGAATAATCCCTTAACTACCTTACAGGATAAATCAATTATTGCCAGCATTTTATATAGAATGACAAACTTAATAGTGCATGGATTATGGCTTCTTTTTGCTGCTGAATTTTTGAATAAAAATTGGAGTGCAATGCGAGGTTTAATCATTAGGATAAGAAGGTGAATACTCCCAACTGAATAGACCCTCCTCACCTATGTACGACATGTTCCATAATTGAATGCATGTAGTCACCCTGTAACTTGCCCCTGTTTATAAACTTCCGGTCCCACTTTAAAGAAAATGCTGTAAATCTAAGAACTAAAACATAAACAAATGGTACAACTAGTTGCAATGTCCTTTCTTTAGAAATTTTCCTTCTCTATCATACATATATTCGTAAATAAGAGTTCTATGTTACAAATCAAAATTGTGGTGGAGTTGAAAAGATCACATCTAGTTTCACTTAAATATTCTGATACTGGATTAGAAAGAGCAGCTCAGCACAAATAGAATAACAAGTTGCACAACCTTGTACCCATCCCTCCTCTCTCTCCACAACCTATACAAAGTCTCACTGTCGGCTAAATAAATTACTAAGATGCACAAGATAGGAACTGCGCTTCCAACGATGTTTGCAGCAATGCACTGAACATGAAACAACTTGCAACAGATTTTCTCATCCTCCAATCAGTCAAAAATCAAGACAAATCAGTCAGGCGCTAGTCACCATCCAAGCAGTTTAAGATCAAAGCAATCAATCAGTCACTCAATACTTGCTGCCTGTATGCAAGTAACAAAAGAATGAATGAAGAAATTTGGTATCTTCAGCCCATGCCCCAGTTCCTCCTGCTCCGACAGTCATTGGAGGGTTGCACATGTAATTATTGTGACAATTAAATAATCAATCAGTATGGAATGACATATGGAAGAGCAAAAACATCTGCTGACTCTATGCGCAGAGCTTCGGCCCATACCTGTGGTGTATCCCCAACCTCTGAAGATTGCACCACAGATTTTCTTTCGGGTGAAACATTGCTGTCAAATAGCCATTCTTGATCATCAAAATCAGACCAATGATCCACCTTAGGTACGGAATATACCTGGCTTAGGTACTTGGAGTCTGGATGGGATGGCTTTGCAGAAGCTTCAGTTACAAAATCAACTGGCCCAATATCAGTGCGAGTCTTGTTTGAAGAAGCTGAAAATGACTGAGTTTCAAAAATCTCATTTTTCATGCCTTCTTTGTTTTCTACCTTAACACCGGTGGCCACTTGTGGTCTATCCGAAGCATTTGGTACGGAAATTTGCCAGGGTTCCAATGGCCTTCCATTTTTAGTGAATGGTTGAGAGGAAGACAATTTTGGAAACTTATTGGGCAAACTGTCATTAACTGTAAGAAATTTAAAAAAATGTATATATAACATGTGAGTCAACCGAAAAATATTATGTACAAACTTAAACACAACAGGATCACTGGGTAGAAATGCGAACAAGACTAATCATAAGTAACACTCACCACGTGGAACTCCATTTGACTCAATGTCTTTTCGTTTTTTGAGATTTTCCCCACCAACAGGATCCTCGTGGCTGTTTCTAGAAAGCTGTGAGAAACAATTTGAATCTTTAAGTCCAATTTTGTTGCTTTCTTTTAATTTATTTTGCTCTGTTGTTTTAAGTTCACTAGACTCCTTGTCTTTCTCCTCATTTTTCTTCTCTTTATCCCTATCTTTGTTTTTCCCATGCCCTTTCTTCTCCTTCTCTTTATCTTTCCTTTTATCTCTTCTTTTATCATCTTTTTTTTTCTTAACCTTTTCCTTTCCTTCATCTTTCTTTTCCTTAATCTTTTCCTCTTCTGTCTTTTCTCTACCTTCATCTTTCTTTTCCTTAACCTTTTCCTTACCTTCAACTGTTGCTTCCAAATTCTTTTCAAAATACTTCCCGAGAAGTTTGGGTATTCCATCAACTCTAGGATGAACGTTTCCAGCATAATTCTGAGCTGGTGAATTTCCAATAGGTCGGACCTCAGCTTGTACTCCTCTTCCATCAATCTTCTTAACATCAAGGCCTTTATCCTTGAGTTTTTCACTACCATCAAGCCTGGTCCCACCTCCTTTGGCCACCAACCTATCAGTTGCCTCATTTCTTCCATGGTTTGCATTAGTAAAGTTATCAACCAATTGATTGGTAGCTCCTCCGTCATCATTCCTAATCCTCCGGTCCAACTCCAGGAGGAACTTTGATTCCGTGTTTGCAGCCAGAGCATTTTTTTCTGTTGCCTTCTCCCCATTGTTACCAGAATACTGTTTGGTGAGTCTGTTCTCAAACAAGATACCCTTCTTATCATCGTGCTTAATTTCCTCTTGATGGATATTACCAGCATTGACAACCTCAGATTGTCTTGGAATACCTTTGTCATCTGTAGAACTGATTTTACTTTTATCTCTATCTTTGTTCTTATCCTTATTCTTATCTTTCTTTTTCTCTCTACGTTTTTCCTTTTTGTCCCTCTTTTCCTTATGCTTTCCATCTCTTCCTTCTTTCTCTCTCCTCTCCTTACTTTCCCTCTTCTCTTTGTCCTTCTTATCTTTCTTATGTTTTCTCTCTTTCTGCTTCTCCTGCAAGTAATATGGTGAGAAGAGATATTAAAACAATAATTAAATAAGGAAATGACAACAATGGCTTCACAACATTTTCAAAACCTTTGCATGCAAGAGCAGAGAAAGGAGAATATATCAAAAGCAAAACATGCAAAAGAAAATAAATGGTTCTTGCCTGTTGACAAGCATATACATCCTAGGAAGAAACCATGACAATAACAACAGGATCAATGTCCATAAAATACACAATGTCTATCAACTAAATGTTCAAGATTTTAGGAGATCATTGTGATGCCTTATTAGGCAGTTTCAATGATTAGATGCAAATGCTGATCTTTCTAATATATATTTTATTTCTCTTTTGGGTTTCGGCAGATATTACAAGATATGTTATGACACTTTTAACAGATGTCCTGTAATCCATGCCTTGTATTAAAATAAAAAGAACAGATAAGTGCAACTGACAGGTCTTATCATAATTGCAGATAAGAAACTCTGGCAAATAAATATATACATGTCTAGTTATATCCCATAGATGAACCACCAGAAAACTTAAATGCTATCAAGGATAACTGCTTGTTCATCCTCTAAGTCTCGAGAAGCAACCTATATTCAAAGTCTAACAAATGAAGGAGGCATATGCACCTTGAGAAAAGACAACCCTAATGTTGTCGCTTTCCTTCTTATTCTTCTAGGGATAAACATTCATCTCCACAAATGTTTTTCTTTAGTAATATCTCTGATCGATGTGAGATCTCAAAAAATCAATTTTATCACTGAATCTTAAATCAACACTAAATGGATATTGAAAAGGTCCTCTAATCAAAATGGGAACAAAGCCTAGTAGGTTTGATCTGTGTAAAGCAAGAGAAACTTGTAATTCTCTAAATACTTGAAGCGTTTAGGAAAATGTTTGTACAAATAATGACACCTAAACCACAATTCTATATCAAAATCTATAAATGTCCCCAAGATGTACAGATACCAGCTTGAAAAACTGTGCACAATATCTTACCTGGATTTTCCTCACCTTTCTTTCACGATAGGTTTAGTGGTAAAGTATATACTAGGAGAAATAAACAATAGGAGGTAGTTACAACCTCTGGTGATTGTAACAGGTTCTAAACAGGACTATTATATATAGTCGAGGGGTATGCTGTTGGAGGGGGTCTTTTGTTTTTAAGGAAAAGAGAGTTTAGGGGAGTTGGGTCCTCTTGGAAGACCTGGGTTATTGTACATTGTTGACTGTAAGGTTCTTACATATTGGTAGAACTGTATTATTCCTAATAAAGCATATATGGTTTAACAATTGGTTATCAGAGCTTCCTTCTTGACCCTGTGGTAACTGTGTGATGGCATATGGTTAACACCATAATGTAGTCCAAATTCGAAATTTTGGAATGCATTTGGTAGAACTGTATTATTCCTATCAAAGAAAATATAAAAACTGGTCTTGTATCTTCTGTAAACTAATTGGTTTAACAATTGGTATTTAGAGCTTCCTTCTTGACCCTGTGGTAGCTGTGTGATCACGTATGGTTAACACCAGAATGGAGTCCAAATTCAAAATTTTGGAACGCATGATTCAAGATAGACGTGATAGGCTAAAAGTGGAAAATGAGCAAATGGAACATTTTCAAAGAATGGAGAATTTGATTAGTGGATTATCAGGAGTGGTGGAAAAGATCATCTGCAATTCAATAGCTAGGTCTAATAATAATGACTTTTCGGCCCAAAAGACAGTTGAAAAAAATCAAGATGGGAAAGCAAATGAAGGTTCAAGGTGGTGCAAACTAGATATTCCAATCTGTGCAGGGGAAGATGCTTTTGGCTGGACTAATAGATTGGACAGATATTTCCATTTGCAAGAAGTATCTGACGTGGAAAGAATGAAAGGATGATGGTGACTTTGGATGGAAAAGCTTTAAACTGGTTCCAAATCTTGCAATCCATATCCCACATGAGAATCTTTCAAGATAGCAGAGGTGCAACGTTTCCAGCCAAATATGTTGAGAAATCCTTTCGATGTTTTGTTGGTGATAAAGCAGACAGGAGATGTAGAAGATTATGTTGAATAATTTGAGCAATGAGCAGGATTGTTAAAAGGAATGGATCAATATTATGTCATTGGGATATTCTTGAATGGGTTAAAAGATGAGAGCAAGGCTGAAGTCAAGCTGTATAAACCTAAAATTTGGCTGACCTGATGATGACAGCCCAAATGGTTGAAGATAAAATTAAAGTTTTATCCAAAGGAAAGGGTTCGGTAAAAAATAAGGTTGTGACAACATCCAAATTCAATTGGATGACTAGGAGTTTTGCAAGATGGAATTTCACAAATGGCTTCTACGAAAAAAGGAAAAGATGTAGGAAGAATAAACAATTCAGTGGGGAGAAACCAAGGTTCACAGCAAAATCGAGGATCAACCTTTAGATGGTTGACTGCTGAAGAAATGTAGGACAAAATCAAGAAAGCGTTATGTTTTAGATGTGTTGAGAAGTATAACCCTAATCACATTTGTTGCAACAAACAATTTCATATGCTTCTGGTTACAGAAGAAGAGGCAGACAGATATTGAGATTAAGGCGGAAGATGGGAAAACAATGCAGCTATCTATGTTTACCTTTGGCTGGTATGACCATCAAGAAATCATGGAAGGTTTGGAGATGCATTAGTGAGGAACAAGTTATTGTGATGATAGACTGCAGGGCTTCCAATAATTTTCTCTCCAAAGATTTTGTTGGAAAGATGTGGGCTGACATATGTAGACACTCCTAAGTATATGGAAGAGGTGGGGGATGGAAAGAAATTGAAATTTCAAGGGAAATGCTCAGATTTGGCGTTGGAGATTCAAGGCTTGAAGATTCGTCAAGAATTCTTCATCTTTGAAATTGGAAGAGCTTATGTGGTTTTGGGGTTAGAGTGGTTGGCAAGTTTGGGTGAGGTGAAGGCAGATTTTAGCAAATTAAGACTTACTATTGGTTGAAATGGAAATCAAGTCAAAGTGGTCAGTGATCCTACCTTGTCTAACACTGCCACTTCCTTCAAGAAGTTGATTACCAACTAGCAACAAAGTGATACGGGCTACTTGGTGGAAATACTTAGGAGATACAATAGGAGGGGCTGCTGGAGTACCACCGCTCTGAGTGGTTCAATTGTTAAATTCTTACATGGAGGTTTTTCTAAGTTTAAAAGGGATACCTCCAAAAGAGTAGCAAGATCACGCCATTCACATGTTAGAAGGGGCTTCAATTCCTAATCCCACCAACATAAAAATGAAAATAAGAAACTGATCAGTTAAAGGCTGGAATTATTCGTCCGAGCATCAGCCCATATTCTAGCCCTATAATAGTGAGGAAGGATGGAGAGTAGAGATTTTGCATGGATTATAGGGCTCTCAACAAATTGACTATCCCAAATAAATTTCCAATTCCAATGATTGAGGAGCTATTAGACGAGTTAGCTGGAGCAACCATGTTTTCTAAACTGGACCTTAAATTTGGTTACCACTAGATTAGAATGAAGGAAGGGGACATTGGTGGTTTTGGATGACATATTGATATACAGCCCTTCCCTATATGAGCATCTTTAGCATTTGTCACAAGTTTTACAATTGCTGAAGGATCATCAAATGAAGGTCAACAAAAAGAAGTGTAGCTTTTGCCAATGTAGCAATGAGTACTTGGGGCATGTGATTTCAAATGCAGGGGTGTCTGCTGACCCTAAGAAGGTAGAAGCAATGCGGAATTGGCCAACCCCAAAAGATTCTACTACTTTACGTGGATTTTTGGATCTCACTGGATACTACAGGCGATTTGTGCAGGATTATGGAAAAATAGCTAAACCTTTGACCCAATTGTTGAAGAAAAATGGATTTTGGTGGAATGAGGAGGCTAAAAAGGCTTTTGAAATATTAAAGGTTGTTGTATCATATTTACCAACCTTAGCCATTCCAGATTTTTCTAAGCCTTTTGTGGTTGAAGCATATGGTTCCAGCAAAGGTTTGGGGGCAGTCCTATTGCAAGAAGGTAGGCCTCTAGCCTTTTAGAGTCAGGCTTTGTTAGACCATGCCCAAAACAAATCATTTTATGCCCAAAACAAATCGGTTTATGAAAGGGAGTTGATGGTTGTTGTACAAGCAGTGCATAAATGGAAGCATTATCTAATGGGTAATCACTTTGTTATAATAATATATTAGAAAAGCCTAAAAATTCTGACAGAGCAAAAGTTTTTGACTAAAGAACAGTTTAGATCGGCTTCTAAACTAATTGGATTTGACTTTGAAATTAGATATCACCCTGGAAGAGAGAATACAATAGCAGATGCCCTCTCCTAACATGCCAAGTTCAACTATTTTGCAATCCCAAGAATGGGATGATTGGGAGGAAGAGGTGAGGAAAGATATGAAACTAAGATATGAAACTAAGTGGTCTCATGGCAGATCTTTTGGTGGATCCTAATGCTCACACTCATTATGAGATTCAAAAAGGAGACTATACTATCATGGTAAGTTGGTGTTGTCTAAAAGTTCTTCCAGGATTCCTGTTATTATTAAGGAGCTACATGAATCACCTATTGGGTGGACATAGTGGATATTTTCGTACTTTTAAAAGAATGTTGGGGTTCTGTACTGGGAGGACATGAGGAAGGACATCAAAGTCTTTTTAATGCAATGTGAAACCTATCCAAAAATTAAATCAGAGACTTTGACCCTGCAGAGTTATTGTAACCACTGCCTATTCTGCCTCAAGTATGGTCAGACATTTCCATGGATTTTATTGGAGGATTACCAAAAGCAAGGGGAAAAGACACCATCTTTGATGTGGTAGATAGATTCACAAAGTATGCTCATTTTTTTTGCATTATCTCACCTTTATTCGGCAATGGATGTGGCTCAGCTTTTTGTGAATGAAGTTGTTAGACTGCATGGATTTCCTTCATCCATTGTTTCAAACTGAAAAAAGCTTTTTCTCAGCTAGTTTTGGAGGGAGATCAATAAACAAGCAGGGACTAAATTGAAGTACAGCACGGCTTATCACCCACAAACGGATGGCCAAACAAAAGCTGTGAATAATTGCTTGGAGACCTATTTAAGGTGCATGATGGGCACTCACCCTAAACAGTGACCCACTTGGCTACCTTAGGCTGGGTTTTTGTTCAACACCAACTACAGCACCTCTTCTCAAATGACACCACCTCAAAGCTTTATATGGATGTGATCTGCCTCTCATTTTGAAAGGCACAACAATTCCATCCAAGGTAGAAAGTGTGAATCAAATGCAAGAAGCAAGGGATGAGATTCTTAAAGAGTTGAAAGATAATTTATGTAAAGCACAGGAGAAGAATAAGCTTTAGGCCAACAAAAATAGAAGGGATGTTGTTTATAAGGAAGGAAATTGGTTTTCTTAAAGATTCAACCATAAAGGTTCAAATCTTTAGCAAGGAAACCAAATGAAAAATTAAGTCCACAATATTATGGACCTTATAAAGTGGTGGAATGAATTGGTAAAGTTGCTTATAAACTACTCCTACCAGAACACTGCCTCATTCACCCTATCTTCCATGTGTCATTATTCAAACCAGCAATGAGTATTGTCACATCAACTCAACCTTTACCACCAATGTTGTCTGAAGAATATATGCTGGAAGTTGTTCCGGAAAAGTTGCTAGATACATGCAAAAATGCAGCTAGTGAATTGGAAGTCTTACTCAGATGGCAACAAGTTCCTGGGATGGAGAATAGCTGGCAATCTGCAGATGCTATCAACAAAAAATTTCCAGACTTTCACCTCGAGGACAAGGTGAATCTTCAAGGGCAGGGTATTGATAGGTTTAGTGGTAAAGTATATACTAGGAGAAATAAACAATAGAAGATAGTTAGAATCTCTGGTGGTTGTAATAGGTTCTAAACAGGACTATTATATATAGTCGACGGGTATGTTGTTGGAGGGGAGTCTTTTGTTGTTTTGAAGGAAAAGGGAGTTTAGGAGAGTTAGGTCCTCTCAGAAGACCTGAGTTATTGTACATTATTAATTTAAGGTTCTTCCCAAATTGGTAGAACTGTATTGTTCCTTACAAAGAAAATACAAGAACTGGTCTTGTATCTTCTGTAAACTAGTTGTCTATCATTTCACAACCTTCCTCTACGGCATGGAGGTCATTTGAGGTTTAAATAACAAATGGAAGGATTTATGAAAATAATTCTCAGTTAATTTGCAGTAACTAAAGAAAAGTATTATTCTAAATTTAACTTGTCTACAGCACAAATAATCTAAAGTCAATATTCATTCAAGGAATATAAATCCCTATTCAGTATCTAAAATTATTTTAAAAGAAAAACAACCTAAAACAGTTTTCTAGAGGTACACCAAATTGAAAACTTGTGTACAGATGGAACTCCACCTAAACTATAAGTTGCAATATCCAATTCAAATTATGTAGTTCAAGTCAGTTCCTATCATGAAATAACTTAAAGGCTTAGGAGCAACAGCAACTGATCCTGTTGTTCCCAGGGTAGGTATTACAGATTGACATGAATGATACTGATCCCTGTAGCTACTTTAAGTGTAGCTATGACATTTGAAACTAAAAGTCAGGTGCAACTGTGAAAACCTGGAAATACAGGAAAAAATTACAATATAAAGAATCATACCTATCGTACAATACCTTATAAGATTAATCATATCTAAAACAACTATCAATCAAAAGTACAAGGTAAACAGTCTTGATCCAGAAAAGTAAGTTCCCTGGATAAGTTACTCCCTCAAATTAATCATCCAATGCAATAAATCTAGCTGATCTACAAAGCTTCAGCTTCCATACTCAAACATCATCCTGAAAAAATGGTTGTTCTTTACTATTTTCTCTTTTACCTCAAAATTTTCAAATCCCTGCTTATGGGAAAGCTCAACTACCTATGAGAGACACTACTACCAACCAAATCCAATAAAAAGTAGAAACAAAGGGTCTCAGAAAGAAACAAATAAAAAGAGAATTAAGGCTACTAGCCATCATCTCACCAGATAACCAGATAACATTGGGTAGGTGGAAGTCCAGTCCAGCAAGGAAAACAAAGGCATCAGGGAAGGGGGACAGAAGTTAAAACATGGGCCAAAGATGCAGAGTCATTGCCCATACCAAGGCCCAGAGTCACTGCAGAACTCAGGGGATGCCAATTTTCTCAGAAGAAAAGCATGGCATACAAGGGGAAGGGGGCTCACATACACAATCATAGGGCACCCACTGTTTTTCTAGAGCAACACTTCATGAAACCAGCAATGCAAAAAGAGTACAGAAGAAGAAATTTGCAAGTCTAGCTTCTTCACTGAAAATAACTACAATCCTGAATGCTAATTTATAAACAAGCTGAATAATCAATCATCTCATGAAATGGTCAAACATACACCATACCAATCAAAAAGGAAAACTAGACTAACAGTTTTGCAAGTCAACACCTAACAAGAAGAATGATATGTTAACATTTAAAATAAGGGAGAAAATTGATCAGGATCAGTGTCAGTCAAATTGAGAATTCAAAGTAGATACTTGACAAAAACATTAACCACCATTCCTTTCTAACATAAAAATCAAGCTGAAGTTACTGTAATCCATAACAAGTATGATGATTTCACAAGGAAATCATAGTTTTCCCTAAATTTAAATCTTTTATAATGTAATCAGGGTAAACAAAGCATGAACTCAAGGGTCACATAAATTGATGTAACTAAAAGAATATATGCAAGAACAATATACCACTCCAACCTTGATCACATTATTGTAGCAACCTCTTGGCTTCACCACAAAGCAAACTTGGCCACTTTTAGATGTTTGAGGGAAAAAATGTAGCACAATTTCACCAATATGATATGATTACAAAACAAAATTTTCGGTTATAGACTTATGAAAGATAATCTGTCACCATTCAATAAAGGGTTCATGAATGATTATTAAATAAATTAAAATCACACGGAACAAAAAAGGACAATAAAAAATCCGAAAATATAATATTTTCAAAGTCACTTATGACCGACAAGATCAAGAATATTCAAAGATGTTGGTTTCAAAAAATCAGCAAGTATTACAAAGTGCATTAGAGGAGTCTTCAAAAGACAAATATATATGAAGAATCTCTACCAATACTATTTCTTCTGCTTCAATACTTAAAGGGTCAAATAACAGCAATGTTTTATTCAACAAATCAAGCAAAAAATATCCAAAGCCTCAACATTCCTAATCTCAAACTAAAGCTTTACGACTTAGTATATACAAATATATAAAATTGTCAAGGACATGAATTAGAAGAATGACAATAATATGAATTGGGTGAAGTCTGTCACTTTATCTGAGATGGACCTTTACTCGTCAACCAAAGCATATGCAATTTAATTAATGAATGTTAAATTATATTTACCTTTTTTAACAAATCCACTCCATCTGTTCTAGCCTTCTTTATATATCCTGGTGGTGGAAATGGAAAACAGCGCGACATTGCATAAAAGCCTAATGTAAAATTCTAGGTGTGAGACTGTTAGAATCCAGTAACACTGTTCCAGAAAGGGAACAAACCAGCAACTATGCCCATGCACCATGTCACCACATTCATTTCAAGTTTTAAAATTCCTCCATGAACCTTCAACAATACATTACTTAAAGCCACCAAACCAGCTAAATATTTCCTTCAATTGCTTGAAACCAAACAAATGGTCTGAAATTCAATACTCTACTCTTGTGAGCCACCATACCACCAAAGACAACAGAAAACACCAAAAATGAAGAACAAATGACTTTGTACTTGATCACTCATTCACAATTACTAATAAAAGACAATGCTCAAAAAACCATTGTTAACATCTTTAGTAGTCTGTCTCCAAATGCAAATGCTGAACTGTGCAATATGAACTCCCAACGAGATGAAAGTCCCTGTCCATTTCAAGCAACCCGTGGAGTCCAGTCGTCTTTCAATCACGTCTCAATGAAAACCCTAATCACTCGAGAAGTTTAGAGCCCCAGTTACGATCCAATGAAACCCTAAAAAATAAACCCACATACCCAAGAAACTACTTCACCGAATAAAACCTAATCCAAATCCCAAAAACTTGTATTGATTTGAAAACAAAATCAGAGGAATGAGAGGAAATACAGAGAATCAAACACTTTGAAATGATGGGTATGGATCAAGAAGGAAGAAACTCCGATTCGAAGTGTTAACAGCCAAAAAAACTGAAATTGACAAAGGAGAGTCTAAGTGAAAAACTTGTTAGATTCTGGGTTCTCCTTGTTTACCAAAGGGTTCTTTCCTTCTTGTTCTCTGATTTATGGGTTGTATTTGTTTGTGTTTCTGTGCTCGAGTTGGATTCTATGTTTCTCTGCTTTAGTTGTATTCCATATTTATTCCTTATTCACGGCTAGTGATATTAGTTATTTGTTTTATTTTTTATTTTTTTAATACTAGTCATAAAACTCAAATAATCATATTTTTATAATAAAAACTTTTAATTATAATTTAAAAATTTATTAATTAATTCAACATTTAATCTTTATTATTAATTCAACATTAAAAAATATATTAATTAATATAAAAAAAAATTTAAATCAAGATAATTATATTATTTTAAGTATACAATGAAATTAAATAATAATTACATATAATTCATTTTATTAAGTTTGAAAAATAATTTCGATATTAAACATATATATGTTTTTACTTTTTTTTACTATAATAAAAATTTATTAAATTATAAAATACATTTTAGTTATTAAAATAAAAAATATTAATAAAGTGTAAAATAATTTTTATAAAAATCAAAAAAATTTATTATGGAAATTGTTTTTTTATTACAAATAATTATTTGAATTAAAAATAATTACCCAATAAAATTATATAAAACATTATTTAAAAAATAATTGCAAATAATTTCATTTTATAATTATAGATAGAAAAAATGTATTAGTTAAAAAATATTTAATATATTGTACACTGTACATCAGTTTTAAATTGTGTATTTTTGAATTGTTCAAGAAAAATGAAAAATACAAGAGTACTGATTACTTTCTTATATTACTTATAACTCTCTAACCTTATAGTGAATAATTCTAACATAGAGATATATTTTTGGTGCTTATTATTTTTTTTTTGGAAAATAACATTATCATTTGTTATATATTGAAAAATAAATCAGATTGCGATAATATAATATTATAATATTAAAAGTAATATGCAAAAAATAAATTATAAGGATATAAGTTAATTGTAAAATATTTGTTAAATTAAATTATAATTTATTCAATTTTAGCAAATTTTTATTTCATATATTTGATTTTTCTTTTCAATTTGTATCTAGTAATTTTTTCTGTTTCTCTGTTTTTTTTATCCTTGTTGAAGAAAAAAAATTATAATAATTCTATTGAGATGAAACTCAATTTGCGTTGTATAGTGGTGCATATATAATTAATTTTTTTGTGTGTGAATATTTATGTAGTGTTTTTGTGTTGATAAATTAGTTTAAATAAGAAAAATTTTAACATGAAAGTAAGAAGAAGTTAAATAATTACTATATTTTAGAAGTTAAATATTAAATATTTATTGCATTTATGTTAAAATTTTATTAATTTGAAAATGTTTTTTAATAATTATTTCGTCTTAATTTTAGCAGCATACAACTAATAAAATAAGATATTATAAAATTGATAAAACAAAATATATTTGTTTTAGATATATAGATATAATATTAATACAATTATCTAAAAGAAAATAACCATAATAATAAATATATTTAAAACAGTTAAATATAATCACTTGATAACTGAGAAGAAACTCTGCAGCATCATCGTCCTTTACCAAAGATGTTATAACACTTATTCCTTTTGCTTACATTAATAAGGTGATAATCTCAAAAATAACAAATAGCACACAAAAGATAACGAAGAGACAACAAGGTAAGCTAGAGCTCAAAAAAAAAGATCATCACATTATTTAATCATATCAAATACTAGGTCATCATTCATAAAGTACTAGAAACTCACAAAAGCATACAAACAGTTGACTCTATACTCAATTATCCAGATACATGCTTTGACATTAGATCCTATTGTAGGTGTACACTCGTATTAGTATTTGAAGTACCTGGAAAACACTAGAAGAGGGGTTGAATAATGTTTTTGGAAAACATTTTTCGCAACCCTTCTAATATAGTACGTTGTCGAGCATGCAAAATAATCTTTCAAAAGCTTAAACGCTCAACTTGAAATATAAGCGTTGAAAAGATTATTGTGCTATTCAGAATAATTTCTACTGCAGTGTTTGTAAGAACCTCCTTTAAAAGTAAATGATCATTTAGTTGGGAAGTTCTTATATTTTCAAATATAAATTTCACCTACAAGTTTTCTAAGAGGACCGTTTAGTAAAAACAAGAGAAAATAAAACAAGAGATTTTATACTAGTTCGCTTCAACTGAGTTATGTCTTCTTCGTAAAGGGTTTCACTATAATCTTCACATGATTACAAATGATTATTAGCACCACTCTTTGTACTCAGCTACCTCGCTGAGATTTTGATAACTCCTAATTTTTCCTATTTTTATGTGTTAAAGAAGGTAATTTTAGCTTTTTTTAGTTTCTTACTTTCTAGAATTAGGATAGTTTATATATTTTTCCTTTAATTTTAGAGTTTTGTAAAAATAGTGTTAATTTTGTATTTTTAGACAAATAAATGTGTTTTACTATTTTTTTTAATTCGTTTTAGTTAGTTTTTGCTTAAATAGGTCTTTTTCTTTCTTTTTTGTTGTTTAACCCTTCTTAAATTTCTTATTACAGATCAGCCCCTGGTCAAAGGGGCAAAAATTGGTCAAAGTAAATTAGGCCATTGCAAGTGGGCTGATTGAAGCTATTGAGCTAGTGCCTTTGATGGGCTGCACAAGTTGGGCCACTAATGCTGAGCTGTTACATTGGGTCCCTCTTTGTCATTGTTGTTGACTGAAGGCAATTAAAAAGCTTTGGGCTGAAATGCACTACGCTGTTGGACATTGGAAGTTGCTGCTCTTATTGGGCCGCTTGCCTGAGTTGGGCCTATGTTAATGAAACTGTGTCGTTTTGGTGGCTACCATTTCTTTGGGGGTCAATATTCGAAGTCCTCATTTTTCCATCAGTAAGCTTTGAGCTAGGGCTTGCGAAAGGGGATTTTCCCCAATTCTCTCAACCCTTCGAGTTAGGGTTCCGGCAAAGAGAAGTGTTGCGACGAAGCAACAACGCGAGTTCTATGGACCGCTTTGGAAGAAGACCAGAGGCATCATGACCCAAAAGGAAGACGACCCAGAAGGTAATGGGACCGGAGAAGCAAATCGGAAGCGTGCTAAGCTTGAGCGGTTGAAGAAGTTGGTTCAGAGGTTGTTGGAGAAGCTTTTAGAGTTAGTTGTAGTTCTTCCCCCTTTCCCCTATTTCTTTCAATTTCTTTTTTTTGTCTTTGAACTTTCCCTATAAAAGGGAAGTCTTGTAATATAGAACGAATGTGCACTGGGTTACAGACGGTGTACTTAGCGTAGGTTTTCCAAATTCTTGTTTTAGTTTTAGATTTAAAGCTTTCGACGTGAATTGGGAGACAAACAATGTACTTAGATTAGGTTTTCAACTCTCTTGCTTTAGTTTTAGATTTACAGCTTTTGTAGGGAGTAGAAACTTTGCTTCGCTGGAGTTATTTGATCTCTCCATTGGGTGATAGACAATGAAATCTTTGACTCTGGTATTTGTACTTTTGATTTACAATTCTTAATAAAACTTTCTCTTTCCAATTTCAGTTCCAGTTTACATTTCTTTTATTGCCTTTTCAATTCAATTTGAATTTACTTTTCCTGCACTGTTATTGATTCTTTTACTTTCTTGTATTGATCTTATTCTTTTGATATTCATGTCTAAGTTTGATAATGTTTTTAGAGTTGATGTTCTGATTGTGTTTCTTATTGATTTTAGAGTAGTTTTATGATGCTTTTGATGATTGCTAAGACATGTTTCTAGATTGTACAAATGATGAGTTGATTAATTGAGTGAGAGTCACCACTTCAAGTTCTGAAATATGAACTCAAAGACCCAAAATTGGTCTTTAATTTACAGGATGACTTCTTGAGAGTGACTGAGACCCATTTGATCAGTTCAATGTTTGTTAATTCTATAAACTGTCTTTACCTGAATTCCTTATATGAATCTTTACTTAGTTGATTTGAGAGATGATAGATTTAGGACAGTTGCTTCATTTCTGTTTCAATATTGTTGTTTTCATTTGAGATTTCTTTTCAGACTTGGCATTGTATCTTCTCATTAATAAAATTAGGATTTATCATGTTTCGATTCTTTCATAAATAGTTCACTTTCTTATTTTAGTTTTTAGCTTATTAGGTTTTGTTTTACATATTTTTTCTTCATTGTATCTGGTTCATAACAGTAGGTATTAGTTTCCTTTACTCATACATCATTTAGATAGGTTTAATCATGCATTTGCATTCTGTTTCTTTTATTTTTAATAATGCATTTTTTGTCCCCACCTAGTTTTAGTTTTTAGTAAATAAATAATTAGGCTATAATTCTACAATTCTCAACTTAATAAGAACCAAGTCCTTGGATTAGACCTTAGATTGCCCTATACTACATTAGTGAGAAATTTAGGTTTGTTGAGCTTTGATGCGACTAAAAGCCTTTCAATATATTTCCTTTGAGTATTCGCACCACTCCTGGTACTCAACGCCTCGTCGAGATTTCCTCGAGTATTCGCAACACTCCTGGTACTCAACACCCCACTAAGATTTCCTTGAGTATTCGAACCACCCCTAGTACTAGACTACCGCGCCTAGATTCCTCAACTCAAAAGAGTCTAGTTGTAAGTATTTTAATTCTCTTTAGAATTGAATCAACGATTGCTTACAAGTAGTTTAGACTAAATCTCTCTACGAGAGGATTTGATTACAATATAATAGAGTCTGAACACTCGTAGGTGTTTCTCTTTATAATCTTACAACAGTAAGAGATTTGATGATTAAGCTCGAGAGTATCTCTTTCTCTTTTCTCTTCTCTTTTCTTCAGGTCAGATGTATTCTTTTTCTCTTTAGGATGGATATGTCGTTGTGAGCTTTGTGCACTTTATCTATCCTCTTTTCTTTCTTCTTAAGGGATCTTCTATTTATAGGCTTTATGAATATTTGTCTGTTAGACTGCGTTTGTAGTTTGTAGCCTTGATGCTTGTGTTTTCTCTTTCTTCTTTATCTCAACTAGGGATGGCAACGGGTCGGGTTCAGGTCGGATAGTGTGATACTCGAACCCGACCCATATGTAAAAAAATGTATCCGTACCCGCCCCGCTACCCGTCGGATACCCGCATAAAAAAAATCCGCAAATTTTTTTCAACCCGCGGATACCCGTTTTAACCTGCAATTTCTTGAAAAAATTAAAAAATGTTTAAATGAAATTAAAAAAGAAAACATATTATTTTCTCAGAATCAATGTTTAAATTACTTATTTTATACAAACGAGCCAAAAATTCAAATCTTTCATAATAAGCCCAAACCCTTCTTTTAGGGTTTCTTCATTTCTTCTCCGCAGCCAAGCCAACTGCTTCTTTCCCTCTGCCCTCTTCTCCGGTGCCTCCGCCACCGAGATTGCCTCTGTTCAGCTTCGTTCAGTTACTATCGCCCATGAACGCCGCCTCTCTGGATGCGTTAGCCTCCCCACGACAATGAAGCTCGCCGTCATCTCCTTCATTGAACCTTAGCCTCGCATCGAGGCCGGACGCTGTCAACCACCATGACCGCTGCTAGCACGAGCCTTCGCTCAAGCCGCAGCCTCCATCAACACCGTAGCTTCATCCTATCAGCACCTGCTCCGCCATTGCGCCTCTGTCATCGCGCCTCCGCCATCGCGCCTCTGCCATCGACCTCGTCTTCCTCTTCTTCGTCCTCGTCTTCACTTCCCTGAGGGACTCACTCGTTGCCTCAGGCCGCCAGACGTTGAACCTCTTCGCTTCTGATCCTCCTCGACGCCTCCGCGTTTCGGCCGCCAGACATTGAACCTCTCCGCTTCTGATCTGGACGCCTCCACTTTTCGGATGCCATTGAGGCCGGGCAACCACAGATGATCGAGGAAGGATTTACGGCAGCATAATGGGGCACCTCTTTTTTCCTTATTCTGAGGAAGAAAACCCTAAAACGGCGCTGCAACTAACAAGATGGAGGCACCTCTTTTTTCCTTATTTTGAGGATGAAAACCCTAAAAAGATTTAGGCTTTGGCCTATTATCACAGTAGATGGAAAACTGATTCAACACTTAGAATAATTAAAATTATAATTTTATATTTTAAATAGAAAACCTATTAATTAAAATTAAAATTTTATTTTTTAAACGGGTAACGGGTATCCGTGGGTACGGATAATGTGATACCCGAACCCGACCCGTTAACAAACGGGTATTAAAATACCCGCTACCCGCGGGTACCTCTTACCCGCGGGTATTAAATACCCGAAGCGGATTTTACCCGCAGATACCCACGGGTACGAGTTTTTTTGTCATCCCTAATCTCAACAGTCGTTGTGTATGTCAACTTTGTCAAAGCAAACATGCTTTTTCAGTCCTTTACTTGAAGTAGGTTGTACGATCTTTTTAAACTTTGCTTCAATAGAGGAACATTCCATGATTATCTCTTTTGTCTTTAACATCAACATTTGATATTTGTTCTGTAGCACTGTAGATGCGTGTAGAATTGCTTATCTGCAAAATTAAAGTAAATTGTGCATGCAATAGATATGACATTTCTTATTACTTTTGTTGTTTTTGAACATTGGACATTTAATGTCATATATATATATATATATATATATATATCATTAGTACAAAAAAATGGTTTTGACGTCTCTCGTTCAACGTCACAATACAAATAAACAATGTTAAAAATAATCGATGGCATTTTTGTAAATAGATGTTCAATTTAGACGTTAAAATTTATACTTTTCTGACGTTATATCCTTATTAAATGTCAAAATTTTCAATTTTTGACATCATATTTGGTAAATTTCATGAAAATATTTGGCTTGAAGGTCAAAATGTAACCACGTATGACGTCGAATGCCTAGTTCCAGATGTCAAAGAGATATAAGACGTCAAAGTATTACTTTTTAGATGTTATATGTTAGTGAATTCATTAAAAATTTAGACGGAAGGGTGAAAATGTATTCACTTTATTTTTGTGTGAAACCTTATTCTCTATTCAAACCCTTCTTGAACGAAGCTTTCAATGACCAACACTTGTAATCTTTATTTCATTTTACACAAATATACGTTGAGGAACTACTTTAGGTATGGTTTTCTTTCGTTTTGATCGATTGGTTTCATGTAGAGGTACTCTTTGGAGCATAGGTGCCTTCTTTTTTTCCCTCACTAACGTCAACACTTTTTTCCAGCGTAAACCCACACTCAAGAAGGTTAGTTTCGTTTTGGTTTTTGATGAACTTTCATTTTTGTTTTCGTTTTTTATGGGCTATAATTTGGTTGAACTTGTTGGTATTGTTGATATTGGTATTATTGAACTTGTTTGTTGTTCATACATCGTATACATCCAAACTTAGGGTAAACTTGAGAGTATATTCAGAAGAACAAAAAATGACCTAAAAATATGTTCAAAGCACCAAAAAATCATGAGAAGCCCTCACAAAAAAAAATTAGATCAAAATTCAAAGTCTAAGTATGTGAATGTTTTTGCAAAGTTTGAAAAACACAAAATAAATTGACGAAAAATAGAAAATGGTTTTTTTTTTCTAAAATCTAGAAGGAGCAGTCGACCGGTTGCCATGGCCTTGAAATTTTTTTTCTACCCCAAATTGATATAAAATAATGTGAAATCTCCCAACTAGAGCAAAAGTTATGATTATTTAAAGATCTAAAACAATAGACTTTCCAAATAATTTTTAAGCTTTGGACGAACTCAAAATAAGGGCTCCTGGTGTTTTTTCCCTGAAATAGGGGTTCCAAGGAGTGGTAAAAAAAATTTCAACCAAAAATAATAAATATAACTATCAAAACCAAAAAGCACAAGTAAACAGAAAGTATACACTACTTAATATAACAACATTCACTATTACTACTATAACACCACTACTAACATACATAGTAAAGATTGACATAATGACAACTCTTTCTTCATTTTATGGGTGATGGTGCATACAAATTTGTGTTAACAACATTCTCATGGTTTTTCAGGTTTATACTTGTGATAACTTTAGTTTATAGTTTTGATTAGTTCATACAAATTTAATAATGAGTTCTCGATATATGAAATGCCAAAACTAGACTACATTTGCTGATTTTCTTCTTTTCAAGTTTGGTAAAACTGTAAAAATAAATCATTTTTAAAAAAATATAAAGGAGGAGGAACGTCTAAAAGTCCATTTTTGGACATTATTTGACTCATTTGATGTCGAAATTGACCATTTTTTACGTCAATTAACATATGAAAATGACAATTTTTTATGTCAATTAATGTCTGAAAATGTCAATTTTTGACGTCAATTAACATTTGAAAATGTCAATTTTTGACATCAATCAACGTCCTTTTTTTCTTTCGACGTCAATCAATGTCTCTCGCTATGACGTCGATGTTTTTACAAACGTTAATGACAAAAGATAACACACGTCAAAGCCCTTTTCTGTAATAGTGGATATATATATATATATATATATATATATATATATATATATTCACTGTCAAGCGTATGAAGAGCTTCTATTTACTTAAGAGTGGTTAGTATTGCAGCGACAACTTAAGCGTAACCGGGAAAAGGAGGAGGTACAATGTCATGGGTTTTAATCGCGGGAAGGTTTCATGTAACATACCAATTTTTGGGATGTCGCAATTATGAGTAAAAATTTAAAATTTTAAAATCACAATACTATTGTGGAAATCCAAATTCAATAAGTCTTTCCAATTAAAGAAAAATAAACCATAATTAAAATTTAATTACAAAATAAAACTTCAAATAAAATTGTTTATTCAAACAACCATAAATTCACTAAATCTCTCAATCCATTCGCTGTGGTATACAACATCTGAACTAATTTCATGATCATCTCCTCCCGTATACAATTTTCGTCCTTAGAGTCTTCTTCATCATCAAACTCCTCTAAAGATTAATCTGTTTTAAGAGCCTTTGCATGTGTTCTTTCGATGGCCTGAAAAGCAATGTTTTACTCTTTCTTTATTAATCCATCTTGTTAAAGTTCAAGCTCATGCACCTTTAGGATTACGACCAACTCTTCTAGACACATGCCATTGAGATTTTTCGATGTTCGAGGAGTAGTAACCTATGGTCTCATTGTCTAGGAAGAGTGTGCAAAATTTTTTCAATGTGATCGAAGTTGTCGTAGGAATTTCCTAGGGACTTGAGCTTATTGAGGATCGTCTGGAATCTACTGAGCATGCTCTTAATGTTTTCATTTTCTAGCATGGTGAATAGTTCATATTGTCTGGTTAATAGACTAGGCTTATTTCTTTTGACCTTATGTGATCCATCATATGTTACGACCAGTGTGTCTCAATTCCTTTTAACCTTGATAGATGTGAACTTTCGATATTCCTCTTCAAAGAGCACACATTAGCGAGTTACGAGCCTTGAAGTTTTGTAGGTATCGTTGTTTCTGCTCATCAGTCCATTTGCTTTTTGCAAGTGGCTCTCCTTCTTTATCAAGAGGTATGTAGTTGCCATTCTTGACAACATCTCACATATCAATGTGACAAGATTCAAAGAATGTGATCATTCTTTATTTCTAGTAGTTGAATTTGTCTCCTTTGAATAAAGAAGGGTGGTTGACGACGTAGCCTCCATTTTCCGTGTCTCAAGATTGTTTCCTTGAGTCTTATTAAGAACTAACCCCGCGAGGTTAGCTATGATAAAAACTAAAATACCTAGAAAAACACTAGAAAGGGGGCGGGGGGTTGAATAATGTTGTAGGAAAAATTTTCGCCAAAAGGTAGTTTAATAACCTTGTTAAAGATTAAATAGTTTATATAAGTTGTTAAATAATTGAGTTTTAAAGTTTTGTTCAAAATACAAGTTAAAAACTATTTTTTTTAATCGTCTACTTAAATCTATTGCAGTGTTTTGAGAAAGATAACTCTTAAGAAGAATAACGTTTGGTGAGAAGAACTTTTGTAAATGGTTGAGTTAATAAGCAACTACAGAGTTTATAAGAAAAGCGTTTAGCAAGAGTGAAGTAATAAACACACAATTATTTTGTACTAGTTCACTCCATCAAGTTACATCTAGTTCTCCTTTAAGACCTCTTAGAGGGTTACACTAGGAGTATCACATAATCAATCCTAATAACCCATGTTACTCTGACTAGAACCGAGTATCACTCACTCTTGGTTATGCAGTATTCTTCACCACTCTTGGTAAATATAGACAATCTCGGTATCTTTTTGATATGCAGTCTAGTTGAGTTTCACCCACTCTTGGTTTCCACTAGACAAACCCATCTAGCTATTGTTTAACTCCACAAAGTTAACAATTAAGTGTTTTTATTCTCTTCAAAATGTGCAATAAATTAGATCGCTTACAAATCCTTAAATGATTACTCTCACAAAAAGGATTTATTTACAATACAATTCAATCTAACCATCTAAATGATTGATTTATGTTTAATGTTTGGCAGATTGCATTGATATTCGTTAGACCTCTTTCCTTTCTACCTAACAATCTCTTGTTTGGTCATCAATGTTGTTAGATATATTAGGTTTTGTGTTAATTAGGGAATCATATTTTCTATGTTAATTATTTTGTTTTTACATATGCATTTATATTTAGGTTTAGCCTATATATTATCATTATTATAAATACATTATCTTATGTATATTTTCTTCACAAGGGAGATTAATCCTATATATAGTTTTTGTAACACAAGAGAACTTTAGAAAAAGGATTTGAATAGAGTTTTAAATCTTTTTGCAAAACAAGTGTTTAATTTCTTTTGTAGGTGTTAGGCGGTCTACAATAGTTATTAAACAAAAGTGTATGCTTATTTTTATACTAGTTCACTCAAAACTGGGCTACGTTCAGCTCTCCCTTAAACGCTCTTAAGGGGTTCCACTAATCACAAAGGATTACAATGAGTTTAACCAATCCTAGTATACAACTAACCAAAATGGTTAGAATGAGTATAACCACTCTTAGTATGAACTAGTCTAACTGATTAAAGGATTTAACTCCATTGAGTTAAACTTACAAGTATTTTACTTCAGTTCTAAATGAAAACAACAAAGTGTTTTATAGATTATAAGAATAAAATATCTAACTCTCTCAAATAGATGATTTAAAATCAATATGAAGAGATTCCAAAAACTTGTAAAGAACTTTTCTTTTTCAAAGAACAGGTGTTAAACGATGTAAGCTTTAGAAAATAGTAGCAAAAGAGTATCTACAGATAATTCTTAAGTCTTGATATCTTCTCTTCAAGCAATCATCTTTATATAGACTTCTTTGAAAAAGATCTGTTACTTAGAGCTTTTGACATTTATGTAGATATGTAACCTTTTGTACTAGGTTAGAAGCTATGTTGCTTGTTGTAGAGGCAATTGTGCTATGCACGGAAGAGACAGACAAAAAGAATGAAGAAAACATTCATAGAATATATTCATGTCTCTAAACGTTCTTCTGATTCTGATGTAAGCCTTTGAATAAAGGTATTATACTAATATGATTTACATAGAAAAAAAGAGCACAACACAACAGACAAAAGAGTAATACAATTACATGCAATAAAGAGAGTTAGACGATCATAGTCATTTAGGCATTATACATGTACTATTGTTTAACTATTTGTTTGAGTGAGTTATAGCATTTAGGATATTTTAATATATAGCGTTTAACACTTTGCATTTATTATCCTAGACAGTTCACGTTATTCAATGTTATTTCGTTTAAACTTGTTAAACTTCCAAACTAGGTTTGCTTAGACGATCTTGTCTTAACACACAACATTTAGACGATCTTGTCTTAACAATCTCCCCTGTTTTTATGTTTAACAAATACTTATCCTAATTAACACAAAATAAGTATAAGAGATTTTGCTATCAAAGATTTTGCTAGATGTGATATATTTGTTCCAAGTATATATAAATTCATTTAATTCTATCAAGCTAGTCGTTTAAATATCTTTTTCTAAAGGAATTTTTATATATGTATCAGGACAAAGATATTTATCTAACTTTCTTTACATAACATTAGATCATATGGATATATCAGAGTTTGAATTATATATATCATATCTTTATATGTATTGTATTACAACGTTTATTCAATATCAAACATAGCTCATGGTTTATCAGAGAATTAATTCATAATATCAAAGCACATAAAATATCAGAGTAAATATGAATTAAATCATAGCAAGCATGTCAATATCATAGTTATTTGAACATATATAAATGGTTGAAAGATAATTTCCATAAGTCATAAATCAACATATGCAATGTATCAAAGTATTCTTAATAACATATCATAGAAAATTATATCAGAGCATGTAAGCAACAATATTAAATTGTCAAAGTAATGAATCATAAGATGATTAAGGTATCAAAGTAGTCATAAAATGATTAAGGTATCCGAGTGAAAAAAAGCATTGATCATATATATATATATATATATATATATATATATATATATATATATATCCAAGAAAAAAAAAGTATTAGAGTGAAGAAAAACATTAATCATAATAATATCATATATCAAAGTAGACACAAATAGGATATCAAAGTATATAAAAAATGAATGTATTTCCACACAAAATTTCTCCCCCTTAAAAAGTTATTCTCCCACTAAAATTATTAACTTCCAAAAATATTTAGCATATCATTTCCTCCCTCTTATTTGATAAACATAAAAAAGGTGAGAAATATAACATCATGGCCTGGGAGGAGGTGATGGTGGTGGTAGGGCTATGGTGGTTAAGGTTGATTAGGTTTAGGGAAAATTTAGGAGGCTAGAGTGTTTAGGGTGTTGAAGAGGGAGTTGAAATTTTGTTCTTATTCCTCCTTATTTGGTTGGAACATAGCGGCAATTCGAGCTTCTTGTTGCATATTGTTTTCAATAAAAAGGTGATGGGCATTACGAAGGATGGTTGAGCTGGATGGGTCATTTAGTAAGGCGGAGTTAGAGTGGTGTTTGAAGGCATGGTGGTGATGGGTTGTGGTTCATGGATAACCATATAAGAGAATGGGATGGGAGGTAGAGGTGTTAGGCTAGGTGGTTTGTGAAATACTTGGAAAAACACTAGAAGAGGGGTTGAATAGTGTTGTTGGAAAACTTTTTGCCAAAAGATAGTTTAACAACCTTGTTAACGATTAAACAATTTATATAAGTTGTTAAACACTGGAGTTGTAAAGTTTTGTTCAAACTATAAGTTCAGAAATAAATATTTTTCAATCATCTAGTTAAATCTATTGTAGTATTTTGAAAAAGATAACTCTAAATAAAAATAACATTTGGTGACAAGAGCTTTTAACAATTGAATTTATAAGCAATTGGAGAGTTTATAAAGAAAACTTTTAGCAAGACCAAAGTAATAACTCTTAAAAGTTTCCAAATAAACTAAACTGAACACATTAAATACAACTTTTATTTATTTGGTAAGAACTTGTTAATAATGTCCATTTTTAATTTTTAGTGTCTTTGTTTTAATCCATTTTTTAGGTGGTAAAGAAAACTTGAACAAATAGTCAATTTCATGAATGAACCATTATTTAAGAAAAGATCAACTCTCGTGGTAAATTATTGGCACAGTTTATGAATGAACCCACACGTTTCTAACAATAGAACGACCAAGACATCATTTAAAAAGGAAGAATGGATTAAAAAATAAGACCAGCCTAACAAGGTCTTTCTTTAAAGAGGCCTAAAGTCTATATAAGTTCATTAGAGAAGTGATTACATGTAGAGTATACAAAGGAGTTAGGAAAAAATATAAACGTATTAGGTTTGAAGTAAGAAAAAGAAGTAGTAGTAGATGGACAGCCATGGCATAGGAAGAAAATGGAGAGATCTCAGTGGGAGAAATAATTGGGAAGGTCTGCTAGACCCTCTAGACATTGACCTTCGCCATTACATCTTACACTATGGACAACTTGCTCAAGCAACATATGATGCATTAAACTCAGAAAAGTTATCAAAGAACGCCGGCAACTGTCGATATTCCAAGAGAGATTTCTTTTCCAAAGTTGGTTTGGAACATGGGAATCCCTTCAGCTATGATGTGACCGAGTTCCTATACGCAACTTCCAAAGCCAGTGCCTCGACACAGTTTGTCTTAAACTGTTTGTCGATGGATGAATTGATCATGGAATCAAATTGGATAGGGTATGTTGCTGTTGCCACTGATAAAGGCAAAGCAGCACTAGGAAGGAGGGATATCGTGGTTGCTTTCAGAGGAACAGTTCAGGGTTCCGAATGGGTTCAAAATTTACAATTCCCTTCGGACCCTGCCCCACTCATATTTCCCGATGCTCATCGTGCTGAAGTACACGGTGGTTTTTACTCCCTTTACACCTCAAACAACCCAGCTTCGCGTAGAACTCACACCAGTGTTCGAGATCAGGTTATATATTAATTAAGAATCATCTCTCTCTATATATCTATCTATCTATAGATTTATTTTATTGTTAACATTTAAAATATGCCAGATTAATTTTTTTCCTATTTTACTGTTCATTCATTCATAGCCCTTGAGAATTATGCAGGTCCTGAAGGAGGTTAGAAGACTTGTGGAGAAATACAAGAATGAAGAAATTAGCATAAGTGTGACAGGGCACAGCTTAGGTGCTGCACTAGCAACTTTAACTGCAGTGGACATAATTGGCCAAGGATTGAACAAAAGGAAAGAGCAAGCACATAGAGTATGTCCCGTGACAGCATTTCTGTTCGCGAGTCCTCGTGTTGGAAACTTTCGCTTCGGGAAGATCTTCAGCAAGTACAAGCATCTGCGAGCACTGCGCATTCGTAATAAGAAGGATCAAGTTCCTAAACTTCCCATTGGCCTCACTGTTGTGGGTGAAGAACTAGTGATCGACACTAGAAAATCCAAGTACTTGAAGAATGGGGTGAGTGCGCATAACTTGGAGGCTTATTTGCATGGAGTTGCTGGAACGCAAGGGAAAAAGGGAGGGTTCAATTTGGAGGTGAATCGTGACATTGCACTCTTGAACAAGAACTTGGATGCATTGAAAAATGAATATCTTGTTCCTGTGGAATGGAGGGTGCACGAGAACAAGGGTATGGTTCAGCAATCAGATGGTACTTGGAAGCTTATAGATCACAACGAGGATGTTAGTTCATCGTTACGTGCTAGATTATAGGTTGCTTTATCACCATTATCTTATTAGGATTCTGCTGCTCTTTCTTTCTTCTATAATAACCTCCTTGTTATTAGTTCTTTTCATGTATGTCTTTTAATAAAGTGTCACTTAATTTCAAAGTTAATGAATCAAACGTGTTGTTCGTATATAAACCATGTGTGTTTTTTCTTCTCATCATTCAAATATAGAAAGAGATAAACATTATTACTGCGTCAAAGTATTTTTCATAAACATATCACAAAAGTTATAAATACCAATTGACACTAATCTATGTGGATTAGACAATTATATTAATTTAAACAGAACATATATGGTTTAGTTTTCATCTTGAAAAATAAAAATTAAAGATGTCAGGAGTCATGTTCACTCTTTTAGGGTTGCATTAGTCATAATAATTCTTTCCATATGACCATTTGACATAATGTCTAAGTTGAGTCCCATATTAAAAAAATTAAATTATTTAACCAACTATTTTTAATTTATTTAAGGAATCAGGTTTGATACATATTCACAAATATATTGATAATTGGTTTTTTTACCACTTCGATGGAAATGATTATGAAGATTTTACAAAACCCTTTTATCGATTATGTAGTGTTTAGATGTGTTACAATGAATATTTCATATATGAGTTTAACCAACAATTATATTAACGGTCATGGTCCAAAAGACAAAAATTTCCACGTAGAAGTGTAGATCACATAGAATATGAATATATGTTTACCAAATGTTAAGGTGAATACTCGATCAAAGAAGGCCTAAAAGCAACCCATTTTGATTAATTCACTAGTAATAAAAAACTTTTGAGATCGCTTAATATATTTCAATTTTAATAAAAATAAAATCTTTCAAAACGAAGTAACAATTTTTAAATTGTTTCTACAATTATAGGTTTCGGTTTTCGAACCCTAAAGCCTAAACTCGTATACGTTTTGGTTTTTTAAAAAATTGAGACTTATACTTTTTTTTGCAAATAATTTCAAAAATGTTATTGGTATAATTTTTTGAAAATATTTGCACAATTATGTATTACGATTCTTTAAATAACTGAAAGATATTCATTTGTTAGGATTAAAATTACATTCGCATAAAAGTTTTTTCATTTGTGTCATTGCATGAGTTCTCTCTTACAAGAGTCATTTTACTCTCTTGCTCGTTGCCAAACGTGAACCACATTATCACTTTCGTCGTGAGTCTTCCACTCTCCTTGCTTTCTTTTCTCATAGCCAATGCGAAGTGTGTAACTGCGTTGTCACTACGAGCATCCCTTTTCTTTGAATTTCGAAAGTGGCTAGAGGTTTGTTCTTTTGTGTTTCGTTTTTTTTTAATATTTTTTTTTTCTAATGCAAATATTTTTATAATCTCTTTTATTCAATGTGGAGGTGGGAAAGGTAACGAGTGACTCTGTTTGTTGATGGAAAGCATGATGGCTTTACAGATGTTTTATGGTGAAAAATACGTGCGGACGGAAAATTATTGAAACAATATTTTTTATTTAAACAAATATAGGAATAGACTTGTGTTAAAAAAAAAACTCAAGCATAAAGTAAAGAATAGACTTCAGTTATAAATCAAAGTTTAAAGTTATATATTTTTACCTCGTTTCGATTAAAGAATTGAAACATTATCTCTAAAGGTGTGTTTACTTGGAGGTAATTGAGGGAGAGTGATTGGGGGAGAGTGATTGAGTGGATTTGAGGGTGATTTTTTTTTGTGTTTATTTGAGTGGATTTGAAGGTAATTGAGAGTAAATTTGGGAGTGAAGTTTGTGAGAATTAGTGTAGGATTTGATTGATGTGACAGTTTTAAAAAATTTGTTTAATAGGTATAAATTGAAGATTACCAAAATGCCCCTGAGTATTAAAGTAATATAAATTGATATTTGTTAATGTTATATTTAATTAAAAAATGTTTATTAAGAGTTAAAATTTTGGAAAAATTATTAAAAATAAATATAATAATTTAATTAAATTATACTTTAGTGAAATGAATGTTTTTTAGTTTAGTACTTGTTTGTGATATAATTTTTTGTAATTAGTATAAATTGATTTGTTATGGAAATGAGATTTATTAAATTTGTAGACCGCCGATATCGAACCGAAGTTATAATTATCCATTACATGAAATAAAAGGTCCAAACATAATCCCCGAGTAAATATAATTGTAATACATCATCATGCAATATAGTGAAGTCAAAGTCAGCAACTTAATCATCTAAATGGTGAAGAATTAAGTTAACATTTTGATTCAGTTGAGCAAATTGTCGGTTCATGTCGAGAGAAAGGTTTGCCAAGTTATCTTCAATACGTTCAACCCGCCCCTGCGTTTGTTCCATACCCTGCATTCTGTGTTGCAAGTCTTGTACCCCCTCCCATATTTGAGTCATCATAGTAGGATTTGAAAGATCTGGAGGAGGTTGCACAGGGTTGTCATCATGTTGTGGTTGTTCTTCATCTTCATTATCGCCAACATCATGTTGCCAAACACCGTTGACATTAACTATATTCAACCTCTTCAAAGAATTAATTGAAAAATGATGTCTGGTCCCAATATGAGTGTTGGCATCGTCATCTACATGCACTCCACAATATTGCATGATTTGGGTGATCAATACACCATATGGTAGGGGTGCGTCACTGTCCTTGCATTTGAGCATATGCTGCATGATGTGATGAGGCCAATTGATAGGTATATTATTTTTAAGCACCCATATCATAAATATATCCTCCTGCAATACCCTTGCAAAATTTCCAGGTCGGGGAGATAACATGTGGACAATAACATAATGCAGAAGTCTATCATTAATATTTAAAGAACCAACTGTTCTAACATGTTGACCCTGCATTTTCTGGTCTCACCATAGTAGCTAATGCCATCTCCCGATCATAAGGAAAGTCGTCTGGGATAGTCGAATAACACAGCTTTTGACCATCGTACTTCATATTAACAATATTCAACCAATCGGCAGGTTTCAATTTGATTATTCTCTTGTGGACCTCAGTAATCAAATATCCATTCCCAGAAATCTTGAGATTTGAATAAAAAACTTTGATTAAATCCGGATAGAACGGTGCCTGCAGTGTCAGAAATTCGACAACCCCTTGAAATATAAGATGATGTTGGAAAAATAACCCTGAACCGGCAAATGATTCGAAATTCATTATTTTAGGCACGACAATATTTCTCGTATAAAAATCAGCTGCATAGTTTTCCATCTGCTCGCTATGAGTGAAGAAACGACGCTGATCTAATTGTTCCGCAAGAGATTGTCTGACATGTGCTGCATCTTCTGACTCAGTTTGGGTTTGTTTTCCCTTACGACTTTTTCGGGACCTTTTACTTGATGATGACGCCATTTTAGAATTTCTTCAACAAAGCAATAAATGAAAACATATTATTCAATATTATAAACAATAACAACCAATGACAATTAATTACAGCATAAGCATAAACATTCCATATAAAGTTAGGATGGATGGAAATCATAAGTCATCATACATGAAACAACATACATGCAAATCATAAGTCATCATACATGAAACAACATTCATGAAAATCATAAGTCATAATACAAATACAGAGGTAGATCTCATAACATAATACTAATACAAGTAGTCATATAAGACATCCTAACAATCTCCTCCCGATATCATTTTACACAATTTATTCCACCGCTTATGCGGTGGAAGCCCCATCAGCCTCTTCACACATGTCGGGTTTGCACACAAGAAGTCATAGCATTGCTCCAGCAAAGACTCATCAGGTATGTGCATCCCACCCAACATTTCATAAATGTCAGATTCTGTATATGTGTAGTTCTGCGTCCGACGAAGAACCTCGGTTTGTGAACGTAATATTTCATTCCTCTCTTTCATCGTCGAGACTTGATCTATGGCTGCATTAGAAATGACCCCAAAATGCACATTTGAAGAGGTAAGTGCAGTTGTGAAACCCTCCAGACTGGTCGACATCCTTTCAAAATGGGAATCAATTACATCGACTAGGGGTGCCTTTCTCTTGGAGCCTCTAGAGGATGACGTTCCAGCAGATGGAACGGAAGGCACAAACTGAGTGTTCCCGGGACTATATTCATCTACCGAAGGAGGAGGCGATGACGGAGTTGGGTCTCTGTACCCCGTCCAGTCAGGCTGCTCAGGAATGTAATCTATGTTCTGATTTAAATCAACACTGACACGAGGGCCAACCCGCTGACGACGTTGACGTGCGGTGCGAACACCACTCCCAGTAGCTCTATCAACAGCCCATAACTCCATCATCAAATCATAATGTCTTATGCTGGTAACTCTCCACTTTGATGCAGCGGGCCTCGACTGAAACAACATACATGAAATAGTTAGGGGTTATAGTTATGTATTTTAATAATCTACCAAACCTGAATGTTTAAGAAATACCTGAATGAGGTCAGTCCAGACTTCGTCTTCAGCCTCAAACCTCATAGTGATGGCGTTCCATGCAAAACCACTCAATGATCCAAAGAGGTCATGAACCTCACGCCATCTGTCTTTCAATACCTTTTGACGATTTTTTACATTAGTTTTACTGACATGAACATAACCTGAGTTATGAAGGTATTGAACCATATTATTATACGCTTGCGTGGTCCAGCTGCCATCAACTCGGTTACCCAAACGATTCTCTTCAATCATTGAATGCAATAGCCTTGCATCCATGTCCTCAGTCCATTTGCAAAACTCTCTCATACCACCGGAGGACTCAGTCGCAGCACCCTTACCCCTGTCCATGATAAACCTATTTGATAAACAAAAGTGTAAGAACTGAAGTTCATTTATTCATAAAACCTTGAAGATGTCATTTTCAAATAAGAGAGTCATGACAAAATATTAATTACAATAACTATGAATTTTGATAATGTCGCCACATTTCATCCGCTATGGCATCCCTAATAGTACTACCAACCCTATTATCATCTTCACGAACTTGAGAGGATGACACATTCTGCTCTTCCCTTTCATTCAACTCATTATCAACCTCATTAAGCAATGGGTCATCCCTATCAACTCCACGGATGAAGTTGTGTAGGATACAACAAGCTAAAATAATATCCGTCATCGTTTCCAATCCATAATGTGGTTCAGTGCCACTTGCAATGATAGGGAACCGTTTCTTCAATACACCAAATGTTCTTTCAATAACATTTCTCAGTGATGAATGTCGATGGTTAAACAACTCTCTTGCATTTTGTGGTCCTCTGCGTGTAAATTCTTTAAGGTGATATCTGACGCCTCTATATGGTGTCATGATCGTACTTTTCAGCATAAACCCAGCGTCGCCGAGATAGTATTTTCCTACATGATTTTAGACATCAGTATTGATTATGTAATAAAGAACCAATAATTATATCCCAATGAAGACAGTTACCTTGGGGGATGACCAACGGATCATCTCGATCAAGAGCATTTTTTAAGATTCTAGAATCAGATGTTGTGCCTTCCCATCCAGCTAGAACGTATGTGAATTTCATATCAAAGTCACATGCGGCAAACACATTTTGAGTTGGCCAATCTTTTCTACCACGAAATCTCGGTGCATCTTCTCTTGGCACCCTTACACGAACGTGAGTACCATCTATAGCCCCTAAGCAATCCTAAACAATAAATTAAGAAGTCATGATACAACTGCATAACATTAACATCGTTTCATAAAATAACAGTCTGATTGACACATTTAAAGCATTACCTTGAAGTAAGGGTAAAACCGACTGTTGTTCAAGACATATGGATGAACCTCATCTCCTGATGGCTGAGTTAAAAATTCTGATTCTAGAGTTATAATAGCATCTAACACATTGTGAAAGTGTTTGCTTACCGTCGCCCCAGATCGATGAAAGAAAAATGCGACACTCCGATTCTTAACATTATGTCCAATTATATGAAGAAATTGAGCTACTTGTTCCTCGACTGTGGAGCGAATAGCGTCTTTAACTAACCCAGTTGCTCTTAATCTCTCACAAAGATTAATAAATGCCTCGGGACCCATCCGAATAATGTCACGACATCGAGTAGTATGCACCAGGTACGACATTAACTATTGTCTGCGACGGTCTTTGTCGGGAACGAAATTGCTAACACTACTTGCATCACTCGAGAACATATTCAATATGTTCAAGGCATACGAAACAATGCATAACATTGTTAGTGCAGCCATGGAGGTGGTTATTTGTAAGTGTTGATGTAGCATTGCGACTATATTAAAGTCAACACCCACCACATCATCATCTATATCTTGACCGTCCAAGTACAACAAGTTTAATCCTTCTTCCATCTATTTTAACTTAAACAATTAATCATACTATAATTAACATCATGCATTCATACATTGATTAAACATAATTCATTCCTATATTCATACATTCATATATCATATCATATATTCATACATAAACAAAATACATTAATACATTCATATATCAAATATTCATACATAAACAAAATACATTAATACATTCATCATAGGTATAATCATACATAAACAAAATACATTAATACATTAATATATCATATATATCATATATTCATACAAAAACCAATTACATTAATACATTGATATATTAAAAATAAATAACATACATGAAAAAACATTTGTATATTTTAAGTTAATATTAACAAAAATAAACAACCAATATCACTAACCTCTTGAAGATCTCTGTATGTGGATTTTCAACCCACAATAAGACAAAATATTGCACTCAAACTCCAACCCACCCAGCAAAGATATTTACTGATGCTTCACAATTGAACTTGGATGGCAATTTTCAGCAATTGTCAACTATGCTACACCAAACCTGTCAATACCATCATATATTTAATTTAAGTTACAATAAATGTAGCAAATTTGTAAATGTGATCAAACATACTTGGACAGAAGTACAACCACCAGATAAAAGGCCAACCAAAATAGTTATAATCCTTTCATTCGTGAAATAACCTGCACTCAAATGGGGAAGGAAATTTTATGACAGTTATGTATACATAGCATGAAAGGCAGAGTGTCAATAGTCACTAGTAATGCACACTGTGAGAGATTTTTAGAGCAAATGCAAGCTGGACATTGCCATCATCATAGGTTACGACATGAACTAATACATTCAACACCTGTTTTCACAAACATTAAGCACAATTTCCTACTGGACTTAGTTCCTATTTTTACAACATTATTATGGATATATAATTGCAAGTGTTTTCATAACTATGGCACATCCACTGAAGACAATATTAGTTTTACATGAAAAATTATAGCGGGTAACTAAGCACCACCTCAGCTAACGTTGAACCTTCTCCTGCACCACCTCAGATAACGCCGGAAAAGCTTGGAACGTTGAACCTTGTCCTGCACCACCGTCACCTGCATCACAAACCATCACAACCAAGCGGTTAGGCATATCATATTTCATCCTATAACGACAGATCTCCACTCTTGTCAGCATCCTCTATGACCATCGTCTTCCTTCGTGCACTGCTATGACGGCCATGGAGCTACTGTCCATTCACCACCATCAACGTCCATGTCATGCTCGCTGCATCCTCTACCACCACAGACACCTCCCACCATCGTCACGCACAGCTTCGTCCTCGCTGCATCGTCCACCACCACAGAGAGCACCGTCCACCACGACGGACATCTCATCGTCACTACGTCGTCCGACTTCACGGTTCCAACTGACGCCTTCCAACGCTGCATCGTCCACCGTGGTCCATCACTGCAACTCCACCGTACCACGAAGCTTGCAAGGATGCCACCGTCGACAACCATGGTAACCAAATACCACCACCGCCTTCACCCGCCTTCATCTTCTTCATCGTGTAACTGGATACGTGCGCGCTGTAACCGAATAACGTTCATTGTTCATGTTACTCATCGAAGCGTAACCGGATACGCACAGCCTATAACCGGATACAGCTGTGTTGATGTTTTTCATACAAGCGTAACCGAATACGCTCACGGTGTAACCGGATATAGGTCTGTGTTCATGTTTTCAGAGAAGCGTAACCGGATACGCTGGTGCTGTAACTGGATACAGCTGCATCCATCTTCTTCCAGAGCTCGTCTTCTCGTCTTGTTCTGCATTTTGTTTCATTCAATCACCTCCTTTCTTCATCTTCCACCGAAGCTTCTTCATACAGCCTGCAAATATTACAGAAACAAGGCATATTGAATAAACAAAACACTCCTATGTGATCCTCACCTCACCTCAGCTTTCTCTTCTTCAAACCTATACGACCAAGGTTTGTCTTCGTTCTTCTGTTCAGCACTCAACGCATGCACAGATGTTCTCCTTCTTTTCGATTTGAACCAATACAAGAACCAAATACCAACCACCCCACATATTAATAATTCTTCCGTAAAAAAGGCATTGGCTATGTCTCAGTGTATTGTCACTGCTGCTGCTGCACGAAGGCATCTTTTTTCTGTGTGTGCAAGGCTGGAATCTTCACTATTCCATGGCTGATTCGAGGAGAAGCAGAAGCAGAAGGTCAGGCGGCTGGAATCTTCACTATTCCATGGCTGAATCACGCAGAACGTCAGGAATCTGCACTGTTGAATGCGTAGTTCTCGTGAATACACAGTGAAATTGCTTGGAAGAAGTGGCTGAGGGCAAGGCGGGTTTCTTTAAAATGATTAGGGTATTTTAGACAATACGTGATTTATCTCCTCAAATCCTCGCGTCTCAGCGGGTGAATGAACAGTGCACTGATCTCGCAATTACCTTGCATTCATCGCCCGCAATTCTATCAAAGTAAACACGTTTTTTGAATAAATTACTCACTCGCTGTATACTGGGAATAGTAAATTACTTCGAAGTGAACACAGTCTAAAAGAACCAATCCAAAATATAAATGTATTTGTTATTTTGCTAAATAAGGATGGACAAAATGTATGAATTATATAAAATTATTGTCAAGTTAGAATTAAACTTTAAAGTGATTTGAAAAGAAGTGAGTAAGTATACAATGTTTAAATTCATTGACTATAAGGCGTGGGTTGACAAAGAAAAAAGCAACTTAATATGGATAGATACTTCTTACCAATAATATTATACAAAGAAAAAAGCAACTATTAGAAAGACTGAGTCAAAATTTCTATAAATACTGAAAACTTATTTGGCTTTAAATTATCTGTTTTATGAAAATGTATGATGATGAGAATTATGCAGGTCCTGAAGGAGGTTATAAGACTTGTGGAGAGATACAAGAATGAAGAAATTAGCATAAGTGTGACAGGGCACAGCTTAGGTGCTGCACTAGCAACTTTAACTGCAGTGACAGCATTTCTGTTCAAGAGTCCTCGTGTTGGAAATGATTATGAAGATTTTACAAAACCCTTTTATCGATTATGTAATGTTTAGATGTGTTACAATGAATATTTCATATGAGTTTAACCAACAATTATATTAACGGTTATGGTAAAAAAAAATTCCACATAGAAGTGTAGATCACATAAAATATATATGTTTATCAAATGTTAAGTAACTCCTGAATACTGGATCAAAGGCCTAAAAGTAAACCATTTTTATTAATACATTAGGAATAAAAAAGCTTTTGAAATCGCTTAATATATTTTACTTTTAATCAAAATGAAATCTTTTAAAATGTAATAACGTTTGAAATGTTTTTCTGTACTGTTTTCGAAGTCTATACTAAATATATGTTTTGGTTTTTTTAAAGAATTGGGATTTATAGTTTTTTTAAATAATTTAAAAAATGTCATTATTGTTATTTTTGAAAATATTTATACAATTATATGTTTTGGTTCATTAAAGAATTGAAACCTATTGGTCTGCTAGACTTAAAATTACATTTTCACCAAAGTTTTTTCATTTGTGTTATTACATTAGATCTCTCCTACAAAAGGCACTCTACTCCCTTTTTTGTCGCCAAATGCAAACCACATTGTCATTCTCCTTCTTTCCCTTCCTCATGCGAAGTGTGTCACTGTGTTGTCACTACGAGCATTCCTTTTCTTTAAATTTTGAAAGTAGGCAGAGGTTTGTTCTTTCGTGATGCTTTTTTATGTTTCATAATTTTTTTTTCCTAATGCAAATATTTTTTTAATCTCTTTTATTCAATATGGAGGTGGGAAAGATAATGGTGGCTCTATTTGTTGATGGAAAACATGGTGGTTCTATGGTGAAAAATACGTGAAAACTGAAAGAAATTGAAACAATATTTTTTATTAAAAAAATATTAATAGGTTTCGATTAAAAAAAGAATCGAAGCATAAAGTAAATAATAGGCTTCAGTTATGAACCGAAGTCTAAAATTATATATTTTTTATCTCGTCTGAATATGCTTCTGGTTAAAGAACCGAAACATAATCTCCAAAACAACTGGTGTAAAAGCCCTTACCTACACTAGCTAGTGATTTAAAATTGATAAACTTCAAAAATATAAATTATGTAAAAATGGTGAATATGTGTTTGTTATTTGCTAAACAAGGATGGACAAACTGTATGAATTAAATAAAATTATTGTAAAGTTAGAATTAAACTTTAAAATGATTTGAAAAGAAGTGAGTAAGTATAAATAGTTTAAATTCATTGACTATAGGGCATGGGTTGACTTGAACTACTTTAAAATGTTTTAAAAATATGAATTATTTACTTTCAAGGATTATGTTGATTCATGGCCGATCTTAATGTATTTGTCTTACATTGGACTCGATAAAGATGTGGTCCTAAATTCTTACATGAGGACAAAAAGTGAAAGCACATGTTGTTTGGGTCGACACTTGACCTTGCATTGATCGTCTTTGGATTAAGTTAGCACTTTTAGCCATGTGAAACGTTTGAAGGTCAACTTAGAAGAGTGGACCAGAAATTGAACCTCAGTTTAGCCAAAAGATACGATACATTCTTGTTTAGGAAATAATACAATCATTCTTAAATTCGTACCACCTCAAGACTTTTTTATTAAGATAGGATCAAATTTTATTAACACATACGAGATTTGATGTGGTTATTATTTTTGTAATTTTTATATTTTCTTATTATTTCTTGTAACTAAAGTATTAATAAAAAATTGGTAACTTATTTCTTTATAAATAAAATGATAACTTCAACAGTCAATCAAGGGAAGTATTATCAGCTTTGAGTTTATAGAGCTTGGTATATATTTTGTCTTCAGTTTAAGGATCTATTTTTTTTATGGAAACAAATTGGGACCCTCTGTGGGGCTTAGTAAAACTCGCTCCCATGAGGAATACAAGGACAAATCCCAAATATCATGAGGATGACGACAACGCAATGGTCTGACTATACAACAAATCATGCAGAACATCGAGGAGCTATGGTGAGAGAATGAGGAGGTACGTAAACATTCCAAGGAAGCCCATACTATGTTGGAGGCTGAACGTGAATGCTGGTAGAAGGAAGTAGAAGATCAATGTGTGAACGCTTATAGAAGGAGGCGAAAACTAAATGTGAATGCTTGAGGAAGGAGACAAAGGAATCTCACCAACGTATGGAGGAGACTCTTCGACAGTAGAAGAATTTGATAAAGTTGAACGAAGAGTTACCCTAGTGGATGCAGGATCATGAAAATTCTCGAGATATCATTCTTGGTATTCTCGCATATGTTCTTATAATGGTTTGCTGTAAACTGATAGAAGCCCCCTCAAGTAGTAGAAATATGTTAAATGTGAAGCAGAGAGCGGATGAGTCTTTAAAGCAATACCTCAATCGGTTTTGTGATGTGAGTATGAGACTTGTTGAGCTGAACGAGGAGATGTTAGTAGGAGCCTCTGTTACATGTTATAACAGTAGAGATGGTAGAATGGAGCCTAAGTTATGAGACTCTCTCCTAAGGTCTAACCAAGCCCAAGGGTAATAAGCGTTGTATGAAGTCATAACTTATCTAATGTTAGATATCAGAGCTCGATAAGTAGGTCAAAAACCTAGCTGGAAGTTCTCTGTCTAGATGAATGTTTGAACCTAGGTATCTGTAAATCTAGAAAAACGATAAAAACAAAAGAAAAAGTTCAGAAACCTATTACACTCCGAAATATATTGTATATGTAAAACCAAAAATGCATAAACCCATAAAACCATTATCAATGCCTAAAACCCAGAAGATCATTATCAACACATCAAAACCTGAAACCCTTATCACTACATAAAAACCATAAACCATTGTCAATGCATAAAATCCAGAAATCATATTTACTAGTGCATATGATTCAAAAACTAACCATAAATACGTAAACAAGTAGAAACGCTAAAAACAGTCGCAAGGTACTAACAAATCAAAAAGCACTATAAGAATAACCAGCGCCTAAAGACGAACTAAAAACCCAATCATAAAACAGTAACGAGAGTCGCCCAAAGGAGGCAATTTTTCAGGCAAAAGGAGAAATCTTTTGGGAAAAAATTATTGAATATATAAAAATAACATCAAGCTATGTTTTCTTAAGGTTTAATAACTTAGATTGTTCCTATTTATGTTGGGTTTTCTCAATTAGATCCCAGTATTTTAAAACGTCTCAATTTAGTTTCTATTTTTGCAAAATTGAATCAATCAAGGGCTTGCCGTTAAAATTGATGGATGATGTTAAAATTGGGTGTGCGTGACATCCAAGATTGGCTGAGGTGGCAGTGTGTTCTGAGGTGAGTTGACTTTAATACATTTTTTAATTAAATTTCATTGCAAATATTTAAAACGTGCACACAAAACGCAACATTTTATTAACTAAATTCTGCCAAAATCAAAACGTGCGTTTTGATTGTAGAACATTTCAGAAGAAAGTTAAGTTTTTTGTCTTTGCGCGAAATTGGGGATTTTGGAAAGATAGGGTTTGTACCGAGCAAAGAAATTGAGTGTTTGGTGCAAAATTTGCTATACGTGGTGATCAAGTACAGATCGTGTAAAGATTTTGGATTGATTTGTCGGTTTGAAATCAGCGAAATCAGGAAGGTTTAGGCAGTGGATCACGTGGTCAGCAGTGGGCGAAAGTTCGAGGTCAGACGTTGAGGTTAGTAATTTTTTATGATGTTGTCTTTTATTGTTGTAATGCGTAGTATATGTTGTTTTGTTTTTGAGTGGAATGTGGTCCCTATTATTAAAGTGTGTTGCATAGCATAATATATCTTGTTTCGTTTTTTAGTGCAATGTGGTCCCCTGGATGGCATATTAAAGTGTTGTTGCATTGTCTTTTTCACTGGGTTGTGGTTTGCATGTTACTAAATGTTGTTCTCCTTGCTTTTTTTATTGCTTTTTAGGTTAAATATAACTTAGTTTTGTATGACATGGAGGGCAATTTCGAAGTTGTTATCCACAACATGTTTGAGGCTATTAATAGTGTTTTGCTGCATACAAGAACGAAGCCAATCATAAGCATGTTGGAGGACATTCGCATATACTTGACGAAGAGACGGGCAACTAACAGGAGTAAAATACAATCATTGTCTGGGGACATTGGTTCTAAAATCAAAACTAGGCTAAACAAGGAGTATCAATTAACTAAACACTGGATTCCATGGTAACCTTTACTCAATATATTGCATGATTTCCAATGTCATCTAATTGTTGTATTCGTTATTAATTTCGTTTTTGATAATTTACAGCTGGTCATGAGAGAAGCTTTTTGAAATGCGCCATGTCTCCCAAGCTGGTGACAAGTTTGTTGTCAATTTAGATGAACATTCGTGTACATGCAGGAAGTGGGCTATCAGTGGCGTACCATATTGCCACTCTTTGACTGCTATGAAATTCCTAAATCTACAACCAGATGAATTCATACCATGTTGCTTTAGGAAGACAACATATGAAGAAACTTACAATCCAATTGTGTATCCAATTAATGGTCAGAACATGTGGGAAATTACCCCATATGTTGATGTGTTGCCTCCACCAAAGAAGAAGCGAAGGTTGAAGCAATGAGAGTTGGTGAAGGACGATAACAAAATGAAAAAGGGTGGTATAAAGAAAAGATGTGGAATATGCAAGCAACTGGGCCACAACATAACTTCTTGCACCCAGTCAACTGAACCAATGATGTCGTCAACAAATGAAGATGAAGTTGCCTTATAAGTCATGTGTAGTGTTTTTTACATATGTAGAGTCTTATTAAGTGCAAACTGTATTTTGTTAATGGAAACTCTTATGAAGTGCTTAACTTCCTTTTGGACAACTGTATTTTGTATGCCAACTTTTAATGATTAATGAATTTGGAGTGTTGACTACATTCTCGTTTTACACTCTATGTAAAATTCTATTCTGGTTTGATCATGAGCACACTGTGTCTGTCCAGATTTCTTGATTTCAATGCTTGAGACAAGTTTAATTGATCAATCTATATGTGTTTCAAGTGATAGAAATCTATTTTCAACACTGCATTTCTGCATTTCAAGCAACTGAAACAGTGATTTGGTGAGTTTACATGTTTTTGTGCCTCTTCTCTGTTTGAACAAGTTTATTTGGACATTTTAAACTTGCTCCAAGTGTCTATTTGGCCATACACCAGTCCAACCACTAAATCACAGTTTCACTTCCATTTTAGATTGAATTTTGCAACTGCACCTGTCATATTTTGCTGCAGTCAATTTCTTTGCTGCCTAGGTGTTTGTACACTTCCATTTTGTTGATATAAAGTTGATTGAAGTATCATTTGAGCCTTGTAGCCACTACCACTGATTTCACCCACGGGAATACCAATTTTGCTGACCATTTCATCCATTTTGGTGTAGTTTTCTTCTACCAATCTGCATAAACCGTAACTGAACCTATGATTTGAAGCTGTTGCATATTTCAGTGATGCTACACTATTTGTACAAGTTTATTTGGTGATTTGAAAGTTACTTTAATTGTGCATTTGGTCATTTTTACCAGATCTTACCAATTCATGTTTCTACACCATGATAGTTGCTTGAAAGTGGAACTACACCACTGATTTTCAGTTGCCAGCCCTTGGCCTACTGTTTAAGTGTTTAAACATCTTTCATTTGATGAAATAAGTTTGATTGAAGCCTCAATTGCACCTTACATACAGTATCATTGAATTTCACTACTGTTGTACTCATATTTTCAGAATTTCAGTGCAGATTTCACCCTTTGCTTGCTGTTTGCACATTGTCTAGCCATAAAAAAAAAATCAATTCTACACGAATTTCAGTGCAGATTTCAAAATATAGCTTATACACAAATTTGCCTTTGAAACCATCACTTTTTGAGCAAAAATGAAAGTGGAATGATTATTTTGAGCTGTTATCAGAAATTAAATAATTTCAGAGTTTAAACACACTCAAAATCATCAATTAAAGTTGCTTGAACTATTAGTTGTGAGTTTGAAACACTTCTACATGAATTATCCCATTCTTCAAAACAACTCTCATCTTCATTAAAATGGAATCAAGGTACAACAGAGGTACAACAAATTATCCCAGTCTTGTCATCATTGAAACTAAAACTATGTTTGTTACACATAAAACACCAACCAAAATTATCAACAACTTCAACAACTTTTCAACACTAAACACACACTTCTCTAACTTAAGTAAAATTTTCCTATTACTATCCAACTCTTCACAGTTCAACATACTTTGTTTCATTCCTTCACTCTTCAAGCACGCCTCCATTTCCTGTTCCGCAACATCACTGCACCATTTAAAGAAGTTGCAACCCCCATCTTCAACACCAATCTGTAAACACACAAATGTAAAGGTACTCTCATAAACCACGATTCTTGATAGTTTTAGCTAAAATGAATATACCTTATACTTCGAGCATCCCCAAAATTTCTTTCCACGATTCTTGATAGTTTTAGCAGTTCTCAACGCACATCCCTCTCCACAGTGGCAAATGGGTGAACAAAGATTAGGATTCTCCTTCCGCCAAACATTGCAGCTCGACGAACAACAAGAATGGTCCTTCGACATCGTCTTCGAACAACTTCGCATTCAACACCAACCTGCACAAAAACAATTTAGGGTGATTAAATCATCTTCGTCAACCACCAAGCTGCACAACCTTGACAAGCTCCACCAACACCAACCTCGCTCTCGTCAAACACACCTATTCTCCTCTTCCAATTTAGGGTTTTAAATCCCTTTTGAGTTCCAGATTTCTCCCAATTTCCACTTTCTTCTGAAATGTTCTACAATCAAAACGCACGTTTTGATTTTGGCAGAATTTAGTTAATAAAACGTTGCGTTTTGTGTGCACGTTTTAAATATTTGCAATGAAATTTCATTAAAAATGTATTAAAGTCAACTCACCTCAGAACACACTGCCACCTCAGCCAACCCTGGATGCCACGCACACCCAATTTTAACGTCGTTCATCAAAGTTAACGGCAAGTCCTTAATTGATTCAATTTTGCAAAAATAGGGACTAAATTGAGACGTTTAAAATACTGGGACCTAATTGAGAAAACCCAACATAAATAAGGACAATCTAAATGATTAAACCTTTTCTTAATTAACATAAAACGCAATATATTTAACACTCTTCTTCAAGTAGGTGCATATAAATTGTATATGTCAAGGTTATTCTAAATATAATCAATTCTCGGTTCCTATAAAGATTTAGTGAAAATATCTGTTAAGTGATCGTTTGAGTTGATGAACTCAGTCTTGATGTCTCCTGATACAATCTTCTCTTAAATGAAATGACAATCAATATCAATGTGTTTGGTCCTCTTATGAAAGACATGATTAAAACTAATATGAAGAGCAATTTGATTGTCACATGTAAGTTTCATTTGAGTGACATATCCAAATTGTAATTCTCTAAGCAATTGCTTAAGCCAAACAAGTTCACAAGTAGCTGAGGTCATAACTCTATCATCTGCTTCTACACTATATCTTGCCACAACACTTTGTTTCTTGCTCTTTCAAGAGATCAAGTTATCATCAATGGAGACATAATACTCTGAAGTAGATCTTCTATCAAAAGGAGATCCTACCCAATCATCATATCTAAATATTAAACAAATTTTGTATAGTTATTGGAACCATATAATAAAAATTTTCCAAGAGATCCTTTAATGTACTTTAATATACAGATGACTGTATTCCAATGATCTTCACATGGAGAATTGAGAAAATTAGCTCACTACACTAACTACAAAGGAAATGTCAGGATGCGTAACTGTAAGAAAATTTAATTTTCCAACCAATATTCTATACTACTCGGGATTTGAAATAGGGTCACCTTGATTTGGTAGGAGTTTGGTATTACTATCCATGGGTATGTCAACATATTTTGAATTCATGATGGAGAAGCTCCTTCAACAATATTGATGAAGACTCCTTGATGAAGAAGTTGATGACACAGAAGCATGAAGAAGTAGAGTTAAATTGGCTTGATGAGTGCTTTGTTAATGTATCCTAAAAGGAGGTTGGGCCAACCTTGAAAGAAAAGGTAAAAGAAGCCTAGCAAAGAGATAACTCCAATTGAGAAATTAGAGATGTGAGGGCAATTTTGGAAAATTTTCAATAATATCATTTAAGTTCTAAGAAAATATAAGAGGAGTGCTTCTCGTTTTATAGTTGGAGGAGAGAGCTAGAGTACATGCATTTGAAAATACTCTAGAAGCTTCTTTGGCCAAAGGGGATGAATGGGAGCCTCTTGCCTCTTTTTCATCCAATCACATCTTGTCTTTCCTTCATCCAATCATATCTTGCCTCTTTTCCGACCAATCACATGCAAGAGAGCCTTTCTTTAAGTACCTTAAGGCTTTAAGAAAGCCAAAAACAAGTTGGATCATGTCCCATGCAAGACCAACTCAATAAACAAGCCCAAAACTCTTTCAAGACATCATCCTGTCAACTATGACCTTTGCTAAGTGTTTTACCCATAACTTTCTCCACAGAGCTCGAAGTGAGATGATTTTTTTTTGTTGGAAACTAGACTCAAAGATCCTTCCTTTGGTTATAAGCACATATCTTTTGGACCTTTGAGCTGGTGACAGTTGAAATTATAAAATCGTTGACGTGAAAGCAAGTTTAGAAATGACAATATATCTTGGCCAAAATACAACGCCCAAAACAAAGACTTATGTACATATTTACAAAAACTTAAGAGAAAGCAGGAACAAGCTTGAAAACACTATCTTCCACAAGAGTGGAAGTCCTTGAAGTCCTTCTTCTTCCATTTTCCTAACCCTAGCTTAAGTTGTAGCTCCTTGGATGGATTTTCATCAAGCTCTCATGATGGTTTCCATCATACCCTCCCTCTTGAAAAATGATATGTCCTAAGATCGGAAAGATATTTAAGGAAGCACAAGTTTGGTTGTTGATTTCCTCCTGGATCAAAGATGCACCTACAATATCCATTAAACAAAAGTTGATTGAAGTTTTACCCCATGGTAAATGTATATCTAAAGTAAAGATCAAATGAATAAATCCTTTTTATATTTTAGAAAAGATTTTCTTTACGAAAAAATATTCTGCTTCTTTCATGAAAGAAATTTATTTTTTCTACAGACTTTAAAACGTTTTCTTCACTTGGTGAAGAATGAGAGTCATCCAGGATTCTAGTGGCTCAATCCTTTTAAAACAATGTTCTTTTATGAGGACATTCAAAAGAATTGTTTCCTCTTTCAAAACACTTGAAACACTTAATACCTCTTGTTCTAGTTTCTCTAGATTTTTGTTCAAAAGTAATAAGACCTACTTTAGAAAAATGCTTTTGTTCGCCTTGAGTTATTTTTAACTTGTTAGACAAAAACAACTCAAAGTTTGATTTTTCAAAATGGGGAATGAAAGTGAAGTTAAAAGATTTTCAAAAGTAAAGGTTGGTGATCAAGAAATGAGAATCATTAATGAAAGGATAGGAGTTCAAAGTTTGGAACACTCTCTTTAGAACTTTTGACTCAATTATGATTGTCGGAGTGAGATGTGCCTTAAGTAACACTTCTTTGAGTAGAATTTTTTCTCTCTCCTTTTCTCTTCTCTCAATATCTTCTTTTTCTCTATTTTCTCTCTCCTCCTTTTCTCTTCTAGCTTCCTCCTCCCTAGCTCTTAGAATATATTTTTCTCAAACTACTTGCATTTTCTCCTCTTGCAAAAATGAGATGTTAAATTTCACCCTTCTCACCAAAATGTTTTAGGCCATTTCTTCATGCTTTTTAAAAACTTCAACATACACCTCATAAACTTAAACATTCTAAAATTAATCTTTACTTTAAGATTATAATTTTAGTTTTGGATTGTGTAATCCGGGGACAATGCAAAATATATAATTTAGAATACAAATTTGTACTTTAGATTATATACTTTGAAATACAAATTTGTATTATAAATTGTAATTCAAGATGTAAAATTTGGAATACAAAATTTGTCTTTTAGGATGTACATAATAGAATATGTAATAAAAAAATGCATTATGGATTTCCAAAATGGAAAGCATTTTTTAATTCGTATTTTGGAATGGATAATTTGGAATGTATTTTTTATTTTGTATTTTGAAACGTATAATTCGGAATGGATAATTTGGAATGCATATAATCTTTTGGATAGACCTGTCAAATTGGCCCCAATAATAGGCCCTGGCCCTAGTCCATGTGGGTTGGGGCCAAAAAAGCCCACAGGGCCAAAAAAGTTCTTTATTAAAAAAGCCCTCAGGGCTAAAAAGCCCCAAAGCCCTGTGGGTCAGGGCCAGTCCATGGGCTTTCTTTTTTACAAAAAAAAAACACTAAATATCCAACAATTAAACATGAGAAATCATAATTCACAACCTCAAAATGCTTTTGTTTCAACTCTTCAATGGCAGTAAGTTGCTCAGAATTCAATTTCACTTCAGCAATGTGGGTCAAAACATTTACCTAAAACAACCAAATTATTAAAAATGATATGCTAGTTCCTTCATTGATAAGCATTCATACTTACAACAATAAATACAAAACACTAACAAATATATGATTAGGAAATGCTATGCAACTGACAAAAGTATATATACCCAATTTACAGATCTTCAATTCCTTAAAAGAACTAACGTGAATGTATGATGATTCCACAAATCATAAAAAGAGTATTTGTTATAATTATCAATCAATCATTAGACCAACCAGAGAAATAACTAATCAAATATAGAATAAAATGAGAATTTAAGCAATCAAAACAAAGAAACTGACATGGAATTGAAGCCACAATCAACTTTAAAAAAATAGAACAGAGAAATGCAATTTCTAATCATAGAAAACAATCTATACATCCTACAAACTATGCATCTCCCAATATAAAACTCCTTAAAATAATAACTTGAAAAGTTCAAATGTCAGAATATAATTTTGAAAATAACAGGACAGCAAAAGAATAAGCACAAAATGCACACTGCTTCTGACATGTCACAATGGATCCTAGTAACAAAATCACCATGCCCGAGCTCTGAAGGAAATCCATATGCAATATAAGACTTTGGCCCCATGTCTGGCTTTAGACAACTGTCAGGCAACTTCACAACAAGGTTAAGAGCACCTCTGAGAGGATCAATATATTCCTTGAAGGGTAAGGATGATATGAACTCAGCACAATGACGAGGCAATTGCTCCTCAAATAAATTAGAAGGTGGTCAATCCTTTAATTTCAAAATTTGAGGCCAACCACGCCAATCCATTTGACCTTCTATATACCCAGTAAAGAATTGGTGGATATTAATTCCCCCTGCATTTAAAACAATGCAACATCCTCTTCCTGACAATGAAAGTACTATTTCCAGAACATGTACAACAACATAAAATGTTTCATCTCAACCCTATTATTTCATCTCAACCCCAAATCCAGTTCTGATTCACTCTTCTAGTTCTCAAAATTCTTTTTCCTAAATCTCAAAATCCTGTAAACCTCCCCTCGTCTCACAACCCACCTTCTCCCAAATTTTCTTTTCACAACCATAACCAGTAAATCCTATTTTTCTCTCCCTCTTTCTATTCCTAATGCATTTTTATTTCTTTAATAATAGACTCTTCTACACTGATACATTTCTTGTCACTCCTTCTGCTCATCTCATCAACTCCAACGTAGAATATTTCAATTGGGTCACAATAATCTTTAGAAAAAACATGAAAAGTATTTGAAATAATTTAACCTTGATTCTTCTTCGCCGCTTGTACCACCGCTACCGTCAAGTGTTGTTGACTCTACTTTGTGTTGTTGTTCACCGTATGTTGCCGTCCACCATGCCCCGTCGTCTGCCATCGTCTGCCGTCGACTTTGTACTGCCGTCTGTTGTTGACCTACGGTTGCTAGCTCTTAAGCAAGTGCTTGATCAGAGAATAAATCAATCTCGAAAAAGAATAGCTTGATGGGGCTACGGGGCTTTAGAGTATAAACTAGAATATTTTGGGGTTAGGGCTGACCTAGCCCTAATTAAATCTCAACCCATTTTCTGGGGGTTGTTAGGGCCAGGGGCTCCTCTAGCATGGGTCAAAAATAATGAGCTAATGGGAAAGGAGGCCAAGGTTGGCCTTGGGGCAAAAAAAAATGTACACAGCTCTACTTTTGGAACATATTTTAAATTTTGTAATTTGAAATGTAAAATCGAGAATATAAATGTCCAATTTAGAATACAAAATTTGTATTTTAAAATATACCATCCGAAATATGAATTTTATTTCAAATACAAAATAAAATATATATTCTAAATTATATAATTAAAAAAATTATATTTCAAAATATATAATATGAAAGATGTATCATAGATTATCCATTCCAAAAAAATAATAATAACAATACAATTTAGATTGTTATTTTGACATTTATGCACCTTATGGAGGTGTATATAGGAAGAAATAGTCAACTTTAAATGTTGGAAAGGCCCAAACCCAAAAGAAAAAACTGTCCAAAAGCCTCTTCTAACATATAAGTCCAAGGACGTAAAACTTTTATCACTACAACCAACTTTTACCATTTATCTTCTTTTTTTCACACCATCTCTGAGACTGACTTTTCACAATATTAATTTCAATTAAATTTCTTGTCAATTGAAGTTTCTTGAAGACAATGTTTTATTTTTTTATCTGTTATCTTCTGAAGAAAAAAATAATAATTTCATTTATTTATCATTTGAACTTATATATTATAGGGTTAAACAATAATACACGTTGACGTGACAGAGGACTTGTAGACAAAGTTACTGTTGGTTTGAATCCCAGAACCTATTATTTAAGATTTGGTTTGATCGTACTAATGTTTCTTAAAACATTTACACTATAAAAAATATCGTACATTAGGTTTAATAGGTTCGCAGGTTTTTATTTTTATTTTCTGCGGATTTGTTTTGGGTTTTCCTATTTTGGAAGTGCTCAATTGAGTTCTCAATTTGATAAATTTGATTTAATAATATTCTTTGCGTTAAATGCAATGGACGATGTTAACTTTTTAGTAAGGTGACATGATGAGCTGTCCTTTAATTAACACGTGGCACAGTAAAATCTGGTGGAGAAACCTTCTTTCCTTCCCTTTCCCCTTCTTCTTCCTCTTCCTCACCAACTCTAACCTCACCTTCTCCCCTATTTGGGAAATTTTCTTCTCACCCTCCCACACCCACCTCTTCAACATCTACATCCATGCCCATCGCCCAATCCAACCATCTGGCGCACCTTTCGTGTCTCCCCATTTTTCATTATCGTCGCTCGTCGTTCTGTTTGCGATATTGGGGTTAGGGTTCAGATTGAGAATTTGCGTTAATGGCCTCTCACTACTGGTGTAGATGCGATGCGAAGATTTCACGTTCTCTGCTTGCTCGATTTTGGGATTTTGTGATTTGGGGTTTGATTGTTCTGTTTGCAGGTTAGCTTCATCAATGGCACAGAGATGAACGAACTGAAGGAGGTTCATGATTTGGGGGTTTATTTGGAAGGGTCTTTCGTCCAGCTTCAATTTGTTTCTTGCTTGTGTCTAATATGTACCACTTTTCGTATGTGAACCTTTGTGACACCAGGATTTCCATTCAAAGTGAAGTTGAAATTGGGAAATCCATTAACCAAAACGCAACCACACTACAGAACGCCATTTCAAACTTCATTGAACTCACATATCTCAATCATAAAACCTTACCAACGTGCTTCTAACTTAGACATTTCTTGCGGTCCTGGACACAACAAGCATGAAAATTTATCTGGAACGTGACAAGGATATTTGCAACCACTGTATGGAATATGTGCAGTGGATGAAAGACTCAACAAATACTATAAGAGAGTGTTCATAGACCCAGAAGACTCCCCATTTGAATAAAAAAAGCTTTTCTTCAATGTCAAGCCCATGAAGAGGAGACTCCAGTTCAAAATGTGGCAAATGCAGAGACATAACTGGTTTTTCTGTGAAAAGTGTAACAAAAGGTAGTTAGAAGATAAAATAATGTGTATATTATGCTATTATTTGTCAGCCATTTATCTAATTCTGAAAATTGTTTAATTTATTTTATTTGTGCATGACAGTATGAAATGAATGGTGAGTGACTTCCTCCCAACTTTGTACTCCGAGCCCTTTGCTACAAGAAAAACAAAACCGATGAAAAAGATGCCAAAAAAGCAAACATAAACTGGAAAAAAAATAGAAAATCACCACAACTTTGTTGATGCCCTTTTTGGTGATGTCTCGATTTTTCTCCTTCGATTTATTTTGGGTTGTGGAGATTTTTCCTTTTTTTGGCTTTGGGAGATTTATGGGATTTGGGAGTGTTGGAGGAAGCCATTGTTTTATAGAGGGGTTTCAACCTTTGTCAAAAGCGCATATCCAAGATTAAGGAAGCTTCCTCCTTGTCCTGCGAATCAGAATGGAGGGACGAAGAAGAAACACGCCCTGGTCGCATCCCGCCCCTCCGCCGACGTTGTCTTAAAATTTAAAGTGATATTAATATCCACGTAATAATCTCATATGCCACGTAGTAAGTAAAGGACACATCGGCATGCCACACTGTAAAGAAAGTTAATGCCATCCATTGCATTTAACGGAAAGGATATTATTGAACCAAATTTATCAAATTAGGGACCCAATTGAACACTTCCAAAATAAGAAGACTCAATTGAAACGAACTCGCAGAAATAGGGACATGCGAACCTATTAAACCTTTATATCATATAGTTTGATAAATATGAGATATCAATTAAAGGGTTTAACAATTTTTATTTCAATACTTTGAAAATTTTCAATTTGCTCTTTTTTTAAAAATAAAATAAAATAATTTTTTACTCAAATTGATATGTTATATGTGATTATGGTAAATAAATCAACTTTAAACGATGAGATATCATTGCTTAAGTCATGCACCAGTTTAATACAAAATTATTATTGTGAATTTAAGGAAAAAGTATATAAACTCATTTTAAAATAACATCAAATTGAAATTATTTAAAATAGTATTTGACAAAAATCGTAACAACAACGGAGAGAAAAAAGATGAAATTGACTAAAAATATTATTACAATTAGGAAAAAAAAAGCTATTAAACCAAATTAAAATTAGAATATTTTAAGAAAAAAATCATTATTATTGTTATTAACTAAATGAAAAATAATTTTTTAACATACCTAAAATTTTTACAATTATTTATTATTATTTTTTCTTTTTTTTTCTTAAAAAAATACATAAATTTATATTTTTATAACTATTTCATTCATTATTGTCAAATAAATATAAAAACTCTATCCTATTTACTTTATATATTATTGTCAAATAAATATAAAAAGTCTGTCTATACTTTATCTAAATATACGTTGATTGACAGACCGAGCAAGAGTAGTCTGTATTACTGGAGAGAAAGAGGTTGTTGGAGCAGTCACGGGAGGGAGTGGGTAACCTTTATAACAAACACGGGACGCGCCTAAAGTCACGAACCTCTCAAGTTTAATTCAGACAGACATTCTGCTATAGATCTCATGTTTTTTCCCTCTCCACCTCTTTTCTTTCTGTATTTTGCTGTTAATGTTCCTTGCTATAGAGTCTTCAAATATGTGAAATAATTATATTTTGTTTCATCAACATTAGTTAAAGTTGATTTTAACTTTTACTTTAAGAAAGGAAAATTACCATTTATTCTAGTAGACAATATCTATAAACTATAAAAAGAAACTACTAGAAAAATATATATACCAATTTATTTCTATTTATTAGTGACACCTAGTGATTTGAAAATCGCTTATTCAATCCGAGATTAAATTGATTGATTTGTTGATTTATTTAATTATAAGTTTTTTTTTAATTTAAATTTAAATAATTTTATTCTTTAAAATAACTTAAATTTCAAAAAAATTTAAAATAAAAAAATTAATATACAACTCAAATGCAATCCAAACTCAAACCTAAAAAACTAATAAATAAATTTATAATATTGATAATTTTTGTATCATTTATTCATTTATAAAATTAAAATTTTGAATAGATAAATTTATAATATTTTATTCTCTTGAAACATTTTTTTCTTTATTCTCATTTACAATATAATAAAATAAATGTTAATTAATAATATTGAAACACAACATAATAAATAATTAAATTAAATTAAGTGGGTTGTTGAGCTAACCAGGTTATGGGTTAAATTCGGATTAGCCGAGTTAAAAATTAATCTGTATAAAAAAAATTCATTTTTTTCAAATCCAACTCGGTTAGAACCCATGGTAGGCTAGATTGACATGCAAGTTCTAACCCATTTTGACACAGTTAGTGACACCAGTTTATTTTTTTTATCATTCACCCTTAACTTCTTTAATTTACTTTAATACCCTTAAATGTTGTTTGCGGATAAGCTCTCTCACTTGGTTTTGGTGTATTTTCCTCCTTCCACTCGGTCATCCTTTAATGTTTTAATGTTCTTCACTTGGTTTTGGTCTCATTTCTCCCTCTTGTTCGGTCCTTCCTCTTGTGTGATTTCACTTCTTCTTTGACGCGAGCATTGTGTTTGAATGACATGATGAATAACCAAGGTTAAAAATTGGTACAAATGTTTGCTTTAGTGTTTTTGTACGGGAGCTTCTCTTACTTCGTAAACAATTTTTAGGGTTCCATTCCCAGTTTTAGTAGCTTCTCTTCGTAAACATTTATGAGCATTCCATTCTAAGGTTTACAGATTACGAACTGAAAACGTATGATATGATGTTTGTTTTGGTTTATTTGCTTTTTTCTGGCTACCTCACATGTTTTGGTTTATTTGTGTTAAAATGTTTTTGGTTTTTTCAAGTATGATAGGGTTTGATTTTTCTGGGTGTCTCACGACGTTTGGTTTATTTGTCTGCAATGTTTTTTTATTCTTTAAGTTTTTCCTTTACTTTTGTCTTTTTTCCCTACATGAGGAGGTATAAGATGTTATTTCAACAACCATCATTACAAATTTGAAAATTATAATATTATACATTTTTCGTTCTTTGTCTAAAATATTTTTACAATATAAAGTTTTTCCTTTTCAAATTGGTACACATTTTGATTTTTTTTTGTGATACAGTTACACATATTTATATTCATTTATACATATTACATAAATAAAATTATCATAAATGTTAATATTCATATTGACATCAAAAGCCTTTCTCATATATATACTTAGGATGACTTTGGTTTGCTTTAGATAAGTGAATGCTGAATATGACCTTCACTTACACTAATAACGATAAATTCTATTCTCATCCTAACATGCATGTGAGGACATGGCCCCTACCCTCTTCTTGATAGGCACAATTGTAACAACCCTAACCCCAAATCACCATCACTACCAATTGCTAACTATTTCAAGAGTTTTCCCCTCATAGCAAGTTAAGAACTATACATTTGATAATGAGAGTATGTGATTATATAGTTGAACTCATGTATAGCATACCTTCAAAGACAGATAATATCAACTGCACCCTATTGCGCAACGCACACAAAAATAGTAATTTGACACACCTAAATTTTTTACATTCATTTGATACTATCTTTATTTACTTTTTACTCTCCTTTTTTTCTTGAAACAATATAAAAATTTATACTTTTATGACTATTTTACCTTTGTAATTTGTGTCAAATGAATGTAAAAGTGTGTCATGATACCATTACTCACACAAAAAATTGAGATACAATTTTTTTTTCTCTTAAACATGTTTTTCTATTAGTTTAATGTCCAAAATCTTCCAAAATTATTTTTAGTATTAATTGTTTTAACTTCCAAAAAAAAATTCAAATTCTTTTAGTACTAATTGTTTTAAACTTAAAAAAAAAAGCTAATGGGTTATTTATAAAAAATTCTTTAACAAAATAGAAACATTTTGTGTTACTTTTCTCTTCAAACATATATATTGAAATTAATTAATTCATGAATGTGTGTCTTACTTTAACTCTTGCTTCGTTGGCCACGCTATCTACAAATGTATAGCAATATTGAAGCTGTCTTCAATCTCTTTATAAGTTCACAAATAGACTTCATAAGGACCACTTGCTGATTACATACTAATAGCCCCACTTCCATGATACATTCCTTTCATGCTAGCTTTTTCTACCCTCCATAACCTCATCATTCTTAGCCTTAGTTTGTTCCTTTTATTCTTCATATTTTCTCAAGTTATTAAATTAATCTGTTTTCTTGATTTGCAGTTCTAGTACAAGCTTTAGAGCACAATTAAAAAGATGTACTTTCATAATTACAACGAAATAAACAATTAATTATAGACATGGTCATTGTAGTTGTAACCATTACGATTATGATATACAAAAAGACTGGTATAACAAGAAGACAGAAAAGATGTTGATATGTGTATGATAGGTGCAAGTGTTCAAATACGTGCATGCAGTGAGAATGATGTAACACGGCAGTGTAATTCCAAAGCATCACATGATAAATTCTTACACAACTGCTCACCTAATAGTATTGGTGGTTGGAAAACAAAACCAAAATTACCATAGACAGACTCTAAGATGCTTGATATGTCAAGTTCTTGTTATGGAAACATGACGAAAATTTCCATCTAGACAATGGCGCTGCAATTGCCAAGGCCAAACCAAAAAGGTTCATATGTGAAAACAACTCTACTCTTTGTCTTATTCTTTTCTCTTTGGAAATCGCAAGATATTATTGTTCACTACCATTTGGCTCTTACCTATAACAATAGGCTATTCTCTCTCTCTTTATCAACAATTAAAAACTAGTTAGGTTCATAAATCTTATTTTAACACCATTTTGAAAATCCAATGTCAATTTCCTCAAATATTTTTTTTAGTTCTTGGAAATATAAAATTCAATCAGATCCTATTCTCAAAGCAATAATGTGCTGTCCAAATTATGACATGTTTGGACTAGATTATATTTTAAAATAGATTATAATTTAAGAAAAGTATATTAATTGTACCATTGAAACATGGTTGCTAATTCATGTTATAATACCTGTATTTGAGATATACGGGTACATGTATTTATAATATAATTATATAAATCCAATTAAATCGAATGCAATATAATCAAATCAAGTAGTATAATTTAGATAATTATACAAAAATAATATAATAATTGATTTTTAGTACAAACACTTTATGTCCAACATGGTAAGTCCTCTCTTCAATTCAACGATATTATTGTATGTGTTAGTCTTTAACTCGGTTGTGAGCTTCGTGCCCATTTATGAAGAAGGCACCAAAGCAAAGTCATGTTTATTTTACTAGTTAAAAACTATAACTAGTTAAGGATCGATACTAGGTTATTGAGAAGCTAAAATTGACATTTATTTTATAAGCTAGGAGACTTGGACACTCTTTTTAAAGTTTCCATATTATTTTATTTTATGAATTGATTGTCCCATGAAGCAGGTGTTATAGAAACTGGAGCTAGCAAGTAGCATGACAACATTGTAAGTTGATCTATTTGAATTTGGTTTGAAATTTGAGTGTAGAGGATCAATAAAAGAACAACTTATAAGTTTATTTTTTTTTTGTCAACTTCGACGAGAGGTATGAAGGTGTGCTTGCCCTTAAGAGCTGGTAACTTGGGCTTTGGGATAAATTACTAGACAATAGAAGACTCTTACTAGGGATGACAAAAAAATTCGTGTCTGCAGGTATCTGCGGATAAAACTCACTGTGGATAGTTGGTACCCGCGAATAATACCATCCACGGGTAAAGGGTAATATGTAGCGGGTATTTTAATACCCGCTAGTTAACGGGTCGAGTTCGGGTATTAGATTATTCATACATGCGGGTATCCGTGACCCGTTAAAAAATTAAAATTACTTTTATATCCTTAGTTTAAATTAGGTTTTATGATTTTACTTTTGCTTGTTTTCCTCTTTCTACGTCCCTGCAACACCCTCTTCTTTGCAGTCGCTTGCCTCTTTGCACAGCCCCATGCTTCTTTGCACCAGAACCAAAAAAATTCAAAATCTTTTTCTCTTTACGACCAGAACTAGGACGCACACTATACTATACTATCATCGGTGTTCAATATCGACGTACATTGTCGACCAAGAACGTATTTTAAATCTCTTCTAACTACCTCTTTTCAGTAGGATTTAAGGTTTGGGGATGAGATCAATTTCTGTGTTGTTTGGTTTGTTTGGGGATTTAGGTTACTTTGCGATTGAAAATAAATAATTCCTGGAGTGACTATTTTTTTTTTCTACCAGGGATTGTGATTGAAAATAAACAATTTGTTGTGTTGTGTTATTTACTGCTTACACCTTCCGATTTATTTTGTGGATTTTGATTTCTGTCGTTGAAGAGTTGTGTTGTGCTTTCCTTTTGACAATGGAGTTTCTCATACTCTAAAGTCTTTTGTCAATTATGTTGATTTTTATAATGTTTCAGTTAATTTAAACATAGTAATCTTTGTTTACCATTTTGTATAATCCCATGGTGAAATTGATTCTTTATAAATGAATTTTTCCATTAAGCGGGCCTAATAAATTGTAAATTTGAAAATTTTGTTGTGTATGTTCAAATTGTAGATTTGAAAATTTTGTCCATTACCTTTTCTTGTTCTGATCTTTGTGCTCGTAATTCATAAATCGTTTGAAGCTTTCAAGTGAAAAAAAGAGTGAATCACCATCAAAATTTACAGATTATATTATAATTAAAAACATATTCTCTCATAGAGAGTTATCCATCTGTATCTTATTGTACATCTCGATGTGGATTTGTAGTGACCAAAAGTGGTTAGAATACTCATAAACTAGAAGTCGTTCAAATACTTGTAAACCAAGAGTGGTCAAACTACTAACAAACCAGAAGTGGTGAAACTTGACTAGGTAGTGTATTAGGGAGATACCAGAATTGTCTAAGGTACCAAGAGTGTTGAGAATACTCATTGTAAACCAGGAGTGGTGAGAGTACTCATTGTAAACTAGAAGTGATGAGAATAATTGTGTAATCTTCGAAAAGATTAGTGGAACCTCTCAAGAGTTCTTGAGGGAGAACTAGACGTAGCTCAGTTGGAGTGAACCAATATAAAAATACTCCTTGTTCATTGTTTTATTTTACAAATATTTTCTTGAAAAGCTTCTTATGAAACCTAGTATCTGCACAACTCTTCAAAAAAGACCTTCATAAATCATTTTCTACGCATTGGATCAAGAAACACATTTCTTAGTGCTCACCAAACTGTTTTATTGATTATATCTTTTCACAAGCTTTACAAAACAACAACGTCTAAATAAATCCTCTTGATAAACTTACTTCATAATACTCGTCAAACGCTACATTTGAAAAAGAATTTAAAAAGTCCCTGTAGACTAATAACATAATCTCAAAGCTAGTTCCATGAAGGACCTAAGGAATTTCCGTAGTCCTTTTTTCTACAAATATGCATGAAAAGAAACTCAAAGATATACACTTGAGAAATCTGCATCCTAAGTATTAAATTAAAAACACCATCTCACAATCTCAAATGCATGTAATGATGTAAGGCTTATGAATTCAGCACAAGGCATCAAAACATGAAAACAAATACATCAAATCATTAGAGACTATTCAAATTACCGAAAAGATTGGCTCCCCTTACCTTCATTCCCTTTTCAAGAGCTCTATCACAAAGTTGTCTTTATTTTTTTCTCCTTTGCAAACTCAGAAACCTTCCAAAATCGTAAAGAATCTTGGCGTCATAATACATATCATAATAAGCCTGTTTACCTGTCATAAAAAGTCTCATATACAATAGTGTCTATAGAGTTTGATGAAGTTTCCTAGCATCCACAAAACTTCGATGAAGCTCACAATAAAGAGAACGAGTTTGATTTCATAGATGAGGTTCGAGAAGTTTAATTAAGTCATAATATTCCTTAATATCATATATTCACAGGATATTTAATATATCTTATAAGTGTTTCATAATTCTATTTTTTCTATTAACTATTTTATATACGGTAAATTATTATTTTATTCATACTATTTATTTTTATCACATGAATCATAAGATTCAAAAGCTCAATGAAGATGGTATTTAAGAGGAAATACACATACTCTCTCCTATACATTCTCACACACTCATAAAAAATCTAAAAATTAACTTGAGTTTTAGAAGTATTTCACATGTGGATTTTTTCCTTTTTTTGTTCTCAAAAACCAATATCAAAAGTCATCAAACCACTTGTCCAAAAATTCATATTTATATAATTCTTTTATTAATAAAAAAGTATTTAAATGTGATTAACACGAATATTAGTTTCTTAAGTTATATACATTAATGAATAATATTGAACTACAAAAAAGCTAAAAAATATATGAAAAAATAATATATTCTTTTAAAAAATTTCAAAATACTACTCCACGCTACTTTTTAAATGTCATTTTTTTTTCAATAAAATTGTATTCCTTTTTATATGTGGGTTTTTAAATTTCAGGAGGACATAATACTTGTCCTAATCATATAGTTATTTCTTATTTTATTATGGATTGAAAATTGCGTAAAAATTAAATGAAGAGTAAGAAAACAATAAGTAACCTTTTAAAATTGCTTTAAAAATAAAATAAATTCAAACGACAAGTATGGGGAGGATGGGAGTAATTACATTATTTAACTGTATATTTAAAGTTACTTAAATATTGAAAGTGGCTTAAAACCCAACATTAAATGCATTTTCATAGTAGGTAGTACTTTTGTAACAAAAAAATGTTGGATAGTTTCACGTACCATCTCCAAGCCCAGCCGGTGCGTCATGCACCCTGACTTGCACAACGCCAACGGCAAACAAACAAACAACCACGATAACTCGCCAAAATATCACGATACTCGCCTTACTGACTTCAAACTCTCCTTTAAGATCAAACCGTTACCAACGTCATACAAAAACATAAAATTAAACATACCAAACAAAAAATCACAAAACCAACCGTTAGACGACCGTTCCCGACTCAACTCACTCCCTTCAGACAAAACCCAACCAAAATAAATGTACTAGACACTGATCCCACTTGGACAACCTCGGTTTTTTTCAAACTTGTTCTATATTTTAACAAAATTTAAAATTACTCTTCTTAATATTTTATACCTACATTTTCCCTCAAAAAGCATCCAAGAACACAAGACCGTTCATCGTTAACTGTGCCTCCATTTCTCTTCTCTTCTCTTCTCTTCTTCTCTGTCTATCTACACTCAGACAACGACATCGTCTTTGTCATGCTTAAAACTCTTCTCACTTCCAATCTCAATAACTAAATAAAAATAAATAATTAAATCTCACACTCATGGTTGCCGGCAAGGTAAGGGTAGCAATGGGGTTCCAGAAGTCACCGGCGCCTGCCACGCTTACCCCTCCGCCGCAGAAGAAGCAGCCTCCTCCATCGCCGTCTACCGCCAAGTCCTCGTCCCACAAGTCCCCGTTCTCTCGCTCCTTCGGCGCGTACTTCCCGCGCTCCTCCGCTCAGGTGCAGCCGCGACCGCCGGATGTTGCGGAGCTACTCCGTCTAGTGGAGGAACTCCGGGAGAGCGAGTCGCGGCTGAAGACGGAGCTGCTGGAGCACAAGCTCCTGAAGGAGTCCATCGCCATTGTCCCCGTTCTGGAGAGCGAGATCAGCGCGAGGGAAAGTGAAATCGAAAGAAGTAGAAGAAGAGCGGAGGAAACGGAAGTGGAGAACGAGAAGTTAAAGAAGGAGTTGCAGGAGCTGAAGTTTCGAGTGGAAGAAGAGAGGAGAGAGAGCGAGATGAAACTAAAGGCGCTGGAAGATGAGATAGTGGAGATGAAGAAAACGATGTCGTATAGTGGATGTAGCAGTAGCAGTAGCAGAGCAGAGACATTAGAAATTCACGTGCACGAGCACGAGCACGAGAACGAGAACGAAGCTTCGCAGAGGTTGTTGGAGGTTTCGGTGAGGTCGAATGTCATGAAAAGCTTGAAGAAAACGGCGTCCGATCTCGGAGGCGGGATTTTGAAAAGAGAGGCTGGGGAAACGGAAAGGCCACATCACTCGCGGTGTAACTCGGAGGAACTCGCCGATTGCTCTGACTCGGTTCTCGCCGGTTCCGTGAGGTCACGCGCGCCTCGTGTTCCGAACCCACCACCGAGACCTTCGTCTTCTTCTCCTTCATCACCTTATTGCGGTTCCTCCAATATAGGCGAAACCGAACAAGCCATTCCGCCACCGCCACCACCTCCTCCTCCACCAATTAAGGCTGCGCCTCCTCCACTGATTAAGGCTGCGCCTCCTCCACCTCCACCTCCGCCTCCACCAAGGAAACCTACATCTAAGGCAGCCCCTCCGCCACCGCCGCCGCCTCCTCCGGCTAAGGCGGGGAAGTTGGCTCCGGCGAAAGTAAGAAGAGTGCCGGAGGTGGTGGAGTTTTACCACTCGTTGATGCGGAGGGACTCGCATTCGAGGCGGGACTCGGGGTCCGCCGGTGCCGCGGAGGTACCGGCGACGGCGAATGCTCGCGATATGATCGGCGAGATCGAGAACCGCTCCACTCACTTGTTGGCTGTAAGTGCACGTGAATTTGGCGGTATAATTACCGGTTTGCCACTGGTCATTTATTGTGTCACTGTCTGCTGACATGTGTAGTCGCTTTTATTGCTTTATTTTAAATTGGATTTCCTTCGTAGATAAGACAGTAATCTGATTCGAATTTGGTTGGCCATAGTCGTAAATATGCTCTAAAATTATGGCATTTTGTTGAGTTCCTAGTCAAAAAGAAAGAAAAGATTCTTCAATTACTGAAACCCTAGTCCCTAGTTGTCAATTAAGTCAAAGAAATTTACTCCATTTCATTAGAGCGTAGTAATATTAAACTACTAATTGTTTAACCAAAGTTCTGATACTGTCTGATCTCCGGTCAATAATATTTTTTGTTTTTACAGATAAAAACAGATGTAGAAACACAAGGAGACTTTATTAGATACTTGATCAAAGAGGTGGAGAGCGCAGCATTCACGGATATTGAAGATGTAGTGCCTTTTGTCAAATGGCTTGACGACGAACTCTCCTATTTGGTATATTTACTTTTTTAATGTTGTGTTCCTTCTTCCATGATACTTGCAAGAAAATAATATTTTATATCGTTTGTGATTTGTCTGGTTTTGTTTGTTGTTTCAGGTGGATGAAAGGGCAGTGCTGAAACACTTCGATTGGCCAGAGCAGAAGGCTGATGCTTTGCGTGAAGCTGCGTTTGGGTATTGTGACCTGAAGAAGTTGGTATCTGAGGCTTCGTCTTTCCGCGATGATCCTCGGCAGCTGTGTGGTCCAGCTCTTAAAAAGATGCAGACTCTCTTAGAAAAGTGTGTTGATTTGTTTTAAATTATTAGTATTTCTACTTATTCAAGGTGAATTAAATGTTCATGTGAACATCTCTAATGCCATTTATTTTAAATGATTATGACAGATTAGAACATGGGATTTACAATATCTCAAGAATGGGAGAATCGGCAACAAAGAGATACAAAGTCTTCCAAATACCCGTGGATTGGATGCTTGACAGTGGTTATGTGAGCCAGGTAATTTCCATGCAAGTTATATTAGAAAAATTCCACATTATGCTTGATAGTAACTTCAGTTGTAGGTTTAGTATAATGCAAATGGGTCAGTATAGCGATAGCACATGATGATGGGCAAGAGTTGTGTTGGCCCATAGTCCTCATTGAATAAAAATGGTGCATGTGTTGTCTGCATAGACTCCTCCATCAATAAAATTTAATGTTTGGTAACTAAAATTTTGGTGTTGGATTGACCCCACAATATTATCTGTAATTTTTCTCTTAAAGCTGATAGCGAAATGTCAAAGCAAACGTTATCTTTGCTGATAGGACTTCGTCGACCTCAACTTTTCTGCGCTAATCTGCACTAACACTAGCACATGGAAGCCCCTGATCCCCACATGTTTGTCTTCTTCATTTTAGGGAAATTCTCTTTGCCAATAGGAACTTTGAAAAGGGTCCTGCAATCTGTTTTAAATAATTATTTGAAGAACGAAACAGATAAATAAAATGTCATGTGCATGTGCATCTTGCATTCTGGAATGAATAGCATTGCAACGTAGTAGATTTCTGTACTAACTTTCTTACTACAAAGTGAGAAGAATAGCTCCCTTCATTTATTGTAACCTACAATGTTAAATTGTGGCAGATCAAGCTGGCATCTGTAAAATTGGCCATGAAGTATATGAAGAGAGTCTCTGCTGAGCTTGAGACAGTTGGTGGTGGGCCTGAAGAAGAAGAGCTTATTGTCCAAGGAGTTAGATTTGCATTCCGAGTTCATCAGGTAATTTTATTTTCAACAATAGTACAAAATTGACGCCTGTTAGCTAAAGGGCCAATTGGTATAATGAACTGTTTTACGTGTGGCACAGTTCGCTGGAGGCTTTGATGTGGATACAATGAGAGCATTTCAAGAGTTGAGAGACAAAGCGAGGTCATGCCACATTCAGTGCCACGGCCAGCAACAGAAATTCTTTTGCAGGTCTGCAACATGCTAATGCTGGAAGCAAACTCAGCTTCAGAGAATTAGTTCCTCTTCCCTTTTTCTCTATTTTGTGAATAGAAGAATGATGGCAAATAGTATTTAGCCATTCTTAATTCATGATTTATCCATTCATTACTGGGAAACCGCAAATCTCTGATCATAAAAGAGTTGCTGAATCGAATCAATTAAAAAAATTCGTTATCTAACCGAATCCTGTAATTTAATATTTGTTCCATTCACTTGACTGCTTTTTCTTTCATTGCAAATAAGTAAACACATTTCTTCGTATTTTGCAACATTTTTCATATTCATTCATATTAACTGATTTTTCTTTTAGTGCAAATAAATTTTGGTACCATATTTATGTCATTTCCATTGGTGTTAGGGGTTATCATTTTGTAAAATGAAATTGTTGCGAAGTTGTTGATCTTTATGTCATTTCTATTGGCCAAAAGGGTGGACCTTAGAAAAAGGCACTTGATAATATTAATATTGTTACTATGGCAATATTAATAATATTTTAGTAGAAAGGGTAAACATATCAGCAAATTTTAAAATGAAAGTTTCGATCACATACTCGACTATTTTTGTTTTTCTTTTCGTATTTATGTATTCTACAATTTCTCATTGGGAAGAGAAAACGTGACCATAAGAGGTAAAAAATTGTATATGTACGATAGTATATACAGTCTATTATAACAATACGTATTTGTTCAATTTAATAGGTATATACAAATAATCTAGGTAGAAATGAAATTGTTTCGGGTGTGAGGGGATGTTGAGTATTGAAGACAGGATGAAGAGGCCTGGAGCGTTTCATGTGGTGTGGAAGGCCGGACGGTTGATGTAGACTGGACACTTTTCCTGGTGTGGAAGGCCGAACGGTCTGGTGAAGGAAGGGTGGTTACCTGTTGAAGGCCGAACGATTTCCTGCTGTTTTCTCGTGCTCCAAGTTGGTTCTCCCTCCTCGTTCTCTAGACCGGGTAGGTGGGTACCTGCCAAAGGCACTCTGACGCTCAAGTCAGTAAATGACCGAACGATTATATCAAAGGATGAGAGTAATACATAATGTGCAGCGAGTGCAATCTGTCCTGAAATCATACCTGAGACCTCTTATTTATACTGGGTGTAATGGGCTTTTACCTTTCGTGGGCTTGATGACGGCCCAATTACGGCTTAACCTCCATTAGGGGCTTTAATCAGTTGTTATCGTTTATGATTTAGTCATATGGTCGGCCAGTCTGATGAATGATAGGCCTTAGATGTCCTGGTTGCTATCTTAGCAAGAACCGTTCGGTTATCCTGAGAGGTCGTTCGGTTCTAAGAGCTGGGAGGAAACCAGTCGGTCGGTCCCAACGGTTGGCCTGCTTACGCATAAGAACCCGTACAGTACCCAGGAGACCATACGGTACAGAAACCGAGGACTTTTTCAACTCTTATATCTTAAAGAATGTGTATAGTACATAAGACTAAGGATCAAAGTTTAGAAACTTTTACCTCTGTACATTTACTAAAAACGAGAAATCAAATGGTACATTTATCCCCAGAATGGGAAATTTTTTTTAAATATAACATGTACTGTATTTCTAATTTTTAAAATTGGTGAAAAAGAAAATTCTCGACCACTATATTCTACGTAGTTTATAATATTCGTAAGAAACAAGCTACAGAAACCAACAATTGATCAAAGATCCAAAAACATCGAGCGCTTAAAGTCATATTTATTTGCTATATTTTAGAAATATTTTTAGAAACTACCTTAAACACTATTTATTTCACATTCTACTTCATCCTTACAAGACAATAGTGTAACAGTAATGATGAAAACAAGATGGGAGGTTCAATTGTGTTTTAAAAATTTGTTGTAATTTTTGCAAATTTGGACTTATAGTACTTCTTCACGTGATAGTTTTAAGTTTGACAAATGAAATATAAAAAAACTTTTTCAAACACAATTCGAAAATTTCTTCAATATTAAGTTAGAGCAGGTGTTATAACATGTAATGTAACATGATAAAGAAGGGAAGAAATCACTCAAGACTTTTTTATATTGGTTGGTATGATAGTATAGATTATGTTCAATTCTTAATTAGCTTATTGAGTTTCACTAATCAAACTAACATAGCAAGATACAACACAAATATTGTTTTGTCTTGTAGTCACTCTTGACTAACTTGTATGAGTATTGTTTATGCAATGATTCAACACAAGCACAAATAATATGAAAATAAGGTAATGAATTGGTAAAAAGAGAATAAAGGATAAAATATTACCAATTTGACGTTCAAATCCTAAAATTGAAACTTTGATACCAAAATGATGTGGATCACATTTACAAAGGGTTGATTGAGGATCTTTAGGGTTAGAACCTTGATGAAAATTTCAAAACTTAGTAAAAATGGGGAACAAAACTTTCAAAACGTCAATATCTCAAGCTACAAAACTCCAATTGGGATGTTTCCAAAATGGGTGAAAGCTCACGTTTAGAAGTTCAATTTTGGCTCAAGAAATACTTGATTTGGAGATGTAAAACGCAAGTTATGACTACGAGATAAATTGGACAAAATTGAGTTTCTATAATTCGGGAGAAGAAAGAAAAAAAAATGAATTGACAGAGAAAAATGGAAGGAACGAATCACTCTTTCCAAGAAAGGCAACATACAAAGGATGGAAACACTAGTGCAAAAAGAGCTTCTTAAGTTTGTTATTTTAGGCTTTTTAAGTCTGTTTTAGAATAGACTTAAATTCAACCGACTTAAATTTTAAATATGTTATTAAGCACCAGACTTAAATTTTAACTCTGTTGTGAATTAACATACTTGAATTTTTCACTCAAAATTGCAAATCCAATCATATATTCCATTAGCACCTCAATCAACCACCAGAAAATTCATCTTTCTAATATAAGTTCCCATACACAGTAAAGATGAAATTGGAATATAATACAAGCAATCATTTTCTCAATCAATTCATCTTCACAACCAAAGAAATACACCAAGAACCCATAAATCCAATCACATTCTTTACATATTATAATACAATAAAAAAAAAGGGAAGAGAAATTGGACCATTAGTAATCACTCCTAAGAAACCCTAAAACCCTAAAAAAAAATTAACCCTAAAAACCACTATAACACAAAAATTACTATCTAAAACCCTAAAAAGACATGATGACAGCGACGACGTGAGCGTCAACGACAACAACGCGAGCGGCGGCGACAACGGCAAAGCGATCAGCTGTAACGACCAACGACAACGCGAGCAGTGGTAGCGACCAGCGACCAGCGGTGATGCGACCAACGATGCGACCAACGACAACGACAATGGGAGCGACAAAGGGAACAGCGACATCGGCAACAAGAGTGATGACAGCAGCAACGACATGGGAGGGGAGACAAGACGCGGCGACTATGACATGTGTGCCCTTGGACGCAAAGGCAGAGAGATCTCACACGAAGATGAAAGTTGAGGGTGTAAGCAGGTATGAAGGAGGCGCGAAAGGGGTGAAAGTGAAGAAAGAAATGTTATGTGTTATGTGAAGAAAACGTAGGTTAAAGATGAATTTAGGTTTAACTGATATAAAATTAAAGTCTTGTTTTATTTGAAAAGACTTAGAATATTAATTTAAGTCTGGTAGAAAATTTAACAGATACAAAAATTAAATCTATTTGTATTTTAACATATTTAAAACCAAAGTCTAAGTTTGTCATGAAATTAACAGATTTAAAATATGGACTTTTATTTACAAAAATGTCATCGCACATTTATTAAGTCTATTATGTTGAAAACATACTTAAATTGATAGACTTAAAAGGTTGTTTTTGTAGTAGTGAAAGTCATTTGATACAACCCTAAGTTCTCTGCATAAAATCCTAATTTCTCAAGAACTTAGGAGAATCACTCTCACTAAGATAGAAGGGATATAAAACCCTAATTTCTCTGCATAAAATCCTAACTTTTGCATTTGATGAAAATAGTTAAGCTTATAAGGGCTGATGACTAAGTTTCCAAATTAGACCTTACTACAACTTGAAAATAAAGTCAAACTAAAGCCCACTAATTGATTGACCCAAAAACATAACTTGGTCAACTAATTTTACAAAGATTTTTCTATTTTAGAAACAAACTAATAACTTATAAAATAAAACAGAAGCAAAGTGGTGTTTTAATTCTCCTCCATTTGGGCCATAATGTAATTCACCATCTTGGCCTTTTCTCCTTGAAATTTAGGCTTGTATTCAATTAATATGGACAACACTTGTTGAAGAGTTTCCTTTACTTTCCTTCCTTAGGCCCTTATCATAAGTCCTTCAAGTGGATCATTTCCCTTGCTCTTGGTCACATCCTCATAAAAATCCCTTAGCTTTTCAGGCACCAACCTCTTCATACCACTTGATGGCTAATGTATATCTGCTTCGACCCTTTATAGGTTAGGGACATCGATCTTTACTGTTGCCCTCTCCTCTTCCTTCATCTCGCTCTAAATGCGGCAGAACAACTTGTCATCCCCCCAACCTTTGTAGCATGATGCACCATGAAACCTACAAGCACAACAAAATGCTTATATCAGTTCAGAAATTTCCCAAGTAAGAGAGATTTTCAACACCTACCCTCTAGTTCATAGATCAAATTGTTACACAAGTAAATTCTAACAAGATGTTGGGTCGGCATCCTTTGCGGTATCTTCTCCAAGATGTCGATAATTCTTCAGTCCTACCCTGACACGATGTCCGTCGGCCAATCTTGATATCTCAAGGGTTATCGATCTAATAAAAGGGAAACTTCTTATTCCCATTTTCACTGTAGAAGTGTGATTGACCACTTTGGTTGATGACAACCCGGAAGAATATCTTCTTGAAATTTTTGAAAGATTCTAAATACGGACCCAGAAATAGAGCCTTCGACTTCCTTACTAGTGAAATCCACACAGCCAGTTCTCAAGGAAATGTGTAATAAAATTATAGAAAGCACTTAGGAGATAGGGACAAGTATAACGCGTTGCAAATCAGTTTGAAAGCTTGAATATAACCCCACACGTTAGAATGTGCTACGTCGATGCCACATTGAGAAGTTAGAGGACACCCATAGTGAAATCGCCAAATGGGAGTCAGATATCAAGTTGGGTGAAAAGGGCCATATATACATAGAAGAACTCGTCTCCATAACTCTTCTTGTCATGGTAAACACTATCAACGACACATGTTCTCCTAAGGGAGACAATGTCTTTCGAGACCCTTTTGTCAAATATATAGATACTTTGAAGCGAAGAATTTAAAATCCTAGGTGTCAATACCCAATTTCGTCTGGATAGTCTAAAGTTAAAAAAAAAAAAGCAAAGATAAATTTATTTTCCTTTTTTTTAAAAAAAAAAAGAAAAAAAAAAGAAAAAAGAAAGAAGAGATTTTTGTTTTTCTTTTTCTTTTCCTCTTCCTATTATTTTTGCTCTCTACTTTGTTTTGTTTTTATTTGTTTCTTTCCTGTTTACATTATTTTATTTTCATTGTATTTCATTTTGTTTTATTTCAGTTTACTTTATTTTATTTTATTTTCGCTTTATTTTATTTTCTCTCGTTTTCCGTTTATTTTTATAAATTTTACTTTTATATTTTATTACTTTGTTGTTTCCTTTTAATTGGTTTCTTATACTCTAAATTCAAAAAAAGCGGTGTCTTCCTAATTAGTAATCATGTACTGGCATTCTTTGCCAAAAAGAAGAAAAAAGAAAAAAAGCAAAACCAAGGTCAACCAAGCTTCTCTGCAAAGTTGCTTTCCGGCAGCACAAGGCACAGAGAATGCTTAAAATGTATATGTGCAATAGCAGCGCGAAAGGACCCGGTCCTTATTCCTAATTTTTCTTACGTTGGTCTGCGAACTACGTACATTCATCAAAAGAGTGAAGATTTTGAATGTTTTTGGTCGACTGATACGATGAAAACATGAAGAAAGAAAAAAGACAAATATGAGATCCTGGGAGATACGCCTGATCATTCTGAAATCGGGGAAAGACCTTAACCAGCAGAACAGAAAACACTGATCCATGAGAAAAAAAAAGAATTTTATTCATTTGACCATCACAATAGAGCAGGAGAACGAAACAAAAAGCACGAGCCCATAGGCAACTTGGATCCATTTCCTCTATGCAGCCACCCTTTTTTAGGTTTTTTTACCCCTCTATTAATATTTTGGGCTTTTCCTTTTTAATTTTTAATTTATTTTATGCCTTCCATGTGCAATTTTGTTTCTTATTTGGTTTTTTTTATATTTCATCCTATTTATGTCTAATTTTTTATATTATTATTATTATTTTTATTTATTTATTTAATTTAATTTAATTTAATTTTTTCTCTCTTTTCTATTTTAAATATCTATCTACGTTTTTCTAAAATATATGAATATTAGAAAAATAATAAAAAAATATTTTAAAGGTTTAGCACATGTGTGATTGCACGCATCGTCCTTGTGCTGAAACCTTTTCTTCTTCTCTTCTAAAAAACAATAAAAAATATTTTAAAGGTTCAGGCACATATGTGATCGCACGCATCGTCCTTGTACTAAAACATTTTCTTCTTCTCTTCTAAAAAATAATAATATTTTAAAGGTTTTGGCACATGTGTGATCGCACGCATCGTCCTTGTGCTAAAACCTTTTCTTCTTCTCTTCTAAAGAAATAATAAAAAATATTTTAAAGGTTTAGGCACATGTGTGATGGTTCGCATCGTCCTTATGCTAAAAAACCTTTTCTCCTTCTCACATAAAAATACCAAAAATCTAAAACATTCACATCTTCAAACAACAATCAATCGTTCACCTAAAGCTACGTAACCCTGATTTCACAGTCTGACTGAGAATACATAGGAGCAAGGCTAGTCCTTGTCGGGCACAAAAAAATAAAAAATATATTTTGTCTCTTTTGATTTTTACTTTTTTAGGGGAAATTAAACATTTCGAAAACCACATCCTATTCGCGTATTTAATTAAAGGTACTGCCTTCGGGCAAGCGTTGTAGGGTGCTAATACCTTCCCTACACGTAACCGACTCCCGAACCCAAAATTTGTTTTTCGCAGACCTTACCTTATCTCTTTATGGTTTTTCCGTAGTTTTCCAGAATAAACTATGGTGGCGACTCCAAACTCTTTTCTAAACTTGTTTCTTTTTTGGATCATCGTCTCGTCGCGACGCCGGTTGCGACACTAGGCCACTTAAAATCTGAAAACTGCATCTTAACCTCGGCATCCACCCAGTCGTATCCCTCCCTTGGCCATCATTCGGACTCTACGTGTTCCTCCAGAGGATTTGCCTTATTCTCTATTATTACCTCTTTACCTACACTTAACCCTAAAGACGAGGTGGCATCAGATGATGCCCACCCGACTATGTTACCAATGAAGAGCATTGGTGTTTTGAAGATAATGATTTTGATGATGCTACAAAGTGAAGAACTTGAAGACTTTAGTTGTAATTTATTTAAAACCATTTCTGTAGACTATATTGTATTAGGAATAACTTTAAACATGTAAACACTTAGAAGTTTTCTTTTCTTTAGGAAGTCTGCGCAGATAATCGATTATTTGGTGTAATAATTGATTATCATGAGCTCATTTGAAAAACCATTTCTCGCGTAGATAATCGATTATTGCTCGAAATAATCGATTATTCTGGCCTAAATCAGAACTGCCCAAGTTACGCAGATAATCGATTACCACACTTTTGAAAACCATGTAACGGACTTGAATAATCGATTATTACTCGTAGTTGTAATGTGTCTTTTCAGTTTCGGACCAGCAGGCTATATATACTTTTGTCAAACCCTTTAGAGGGTTTATCTATGCCATTGGGGAATACAATTTATCTGAGGAAGTTCTCAAGTGGTAGTGTTTACTCTTGTCAAGTCTTGTGAATAGGAGAAGCTTGCGCTTTGTGTGTCAAAGGTCGGAGCGGTTCTCTTCAAGTTGGCAGAGTTTTTTCTTCCGGTTCGTTTGTCGAAGGAATGTTCTTCCATTTTGTTTGTCGAAGGAATGTTTTTGCTGCTCTTAATTTCTATTCATCTTATTGTAATTGCTAAACTGATTTTAGTGAAATAATTAATCACTCTTTATAGTGATTAACAACTCGACGTAGAATCTGTTGATTTGAACCAGTATAAAAATCATCTGTGTGATTTTTCTATTCCCTACACTCTTTAAACTTTCTGCACACCAACTGTTCGATAAAATTTTTATAAGAAAATTAAAGGAACCATTTTATTGTTCGAACATGCTTTCCGCTCTTTAACCAACAGACTACCTGTGTTACTACTACTATCAGATTCTGACATACCTACGAAGAAAGGACGACTACTTGATCTTGATGGTATTGCACTTCTCTCGCAAGCAAACACAATATCAAAGCTCTCATAGAAACTTGATGACAAAATTTGGAAAAGTTCACCTCCTATTTATGATGAGTTGGTGACAGTTCACCATCTGACCTAATGGGCTAAACCTATTCCAAATCGGCCTATGAAACGACCCTCCCAAGGCAACGCTTCAGATTTTGCATTCTTGCTTCCCCTCCAAGGCAACGCTTCATTCTCGAACCTTCATAATTCCTCCCAAACTACCTCTTCGATTTCCGCACCTTACCTACTCCCATCATTCACATCTCATCAAATTTGACATCTCATCATTCAAACCTCTTTGATGTTGTGCTCCTTGAGACCGGGGGGCTACTATACCCATAGGGTTATGGCCGAAGATAACAAATTTTATTTGCAAAATTCTTTTGCAAAATCACACACATCAACTATCGAATACCGAGACCATATTTCTACAACTCAATTATAGACCGACTACTCACATTTTTTGCATGCCTTCAAGACATGAAAAGACTAGGGGGATGATGTACTGTTTATGGTCGAAGACCTTTCGACCCTATCAACTACAACCTTAAGATGACTGATTAACCAAACTTAAACAAAATATTGGATACTAGGTACCTTATGGCCAATAGAGCTCATATGTCAAATACCAAATATTTTGCAAAGGGTAAACTGCCTACTAGATATTGGAGAATGCACCCCAAAGTTATAAGTTCAATATGTTACATAGTGGACATTAATGGCCTAACACCGAGCATCGTGTTCCCTTAACTGAAGACAAGGTGTCATCCGTTGATAAAGACACCAACGGATTAGGTAACTTAGCCAAAAATGGGTACAGACCACCATAGGTAAATAGTCATTAAGCCTATAATCGAGACCTATTAGGTAAGGGCTCGTGATTAGTGAAATACTCCTATAAATATTATTTTAATTGAGTTTTGACTTCCCTTTTTGCCTTAATAGTACTTTAACTACAATTTTTTACTTAGAGTACTAACTTGAGTGTTAATGAATCTTCTACAAGCACCCCACCATTTGGTAAAAGATAAGTGAGGTTCGAAGGACGAGTATCAAGTAGTAGAAGTTTGTGAAGTGGAAGAAAAGTCTTTATAAGGTACTTTCGACCTTATAAGTACACATGGCTTGAATTCAAAGAGCAAGAACAAGAGAAAAAAGAAACTAGACAACAATATTTGCATTAACGTCGAATAAGAAAACACACATTGAATGAACATTAAATTAGAAGAAAAGAAAGATAAATTACAAAATACATAAACGATGTAGAAAGATAAAAGAACATAATTTTAAACTCTTAATCAGTAAAATGTATAATCAACATTATATTAATAGTAAAATAAATTAAATTGTGTTGAATTTAAGGAAAAATAATACAAAAAGATTACATAATAAACTTATGATCACTTTGAACTCACAAGGTTCCTTACTTATTCTCACTCGTACGATAATGACAGTCTAGACTACTAGTTTGCGTTTAAAACACAAAGAATACCCTACAATATTGATTGAACTCTTCACTCAACCATTTGAAGTAATTACAACCCATCCCAAAATTATTTCCTAACATTCTTGGAAGTTTTGATTGTCCTCAAAATTGTTTCATCTCCATAGTTGAAAAAAATGATTACATCACGAGTCTTGTTACCACCACCAATACCATGAGAAGAACTACTTTGTTTAGCATCCCCAACCACAATTGCATGACCAAGACGACTATAACAAAGACTTGAAGCACATAGAGCATATAATTGAATTACGAAGAAGATGATGAATATTATAGGACAAAGAAGACCATAAACAACAATACAAATGTCTATACCTCAACGACTTCAAACCTTTTAAACATTGTACCACTGTACTTTTCAACATGACAAGTCATAACACTTTAAACTTCGTTAAAAGTAATATAACAAAAAGATCAAATTAAAATAAAATTGATTAAAAAAATATAAAAAAATATATATATTTGACCCAAATATAAAAATTAAATACTAATTAAATTGATTGAAAAATAATTTTTTATTTGAATTCAAAAAATAATTATTATAAGAATAAAATTGAAAAAAATTCTATATGCAAATTTTCTTGTTAATATTTTAGATGATAGTATAAATAGTTTTATTTAATTTTCAGTTTAATTATCTACAAATTTGTGGATAAACTAGCCAAATTAAATGGATATATCATTACATATCCAAAATAATGATCTGAAAATTGAATAAAGTTACAATATTTTAGAATTAAAGCATTAAAAGTGTGTAAGAAAATTCTGACTCTAAACTTGTGGATGACTAAAAATTAAGACACTAAAAGTGTAAAAGAAAATTAAAGACTAAAATTTTAATAAAGTAAAAAGGTGACTGATTTTGTAAAATACAGTGACATTTCAATTATGTAAAAAATATATCTTATTAACTTTATTACATAATAAATATTTTGAAGTAAATTACATTTTTAAACAGTAGTTCTTCAAATCAGACTAGGTATAAATATGTAAATAGTAATTTAATAATTTATATATAATAAACGAATTGGCAGAGAGAGTTAAAAACAAGAACGAAAAAGGTAAACTTTGGGAATCCGGTCAGCAGTGATTCCCCCGAATCGGTCATCAACATTGATTTGATTCCATTTATCGCTGAGTTTGTGAGAGAAATGACCGAATGCTGTTATTCACTTCTAAATCTTCAATTTTCATCGTTTCCCATCACCGATTTGGGCTCAAACTCTTTTCCTCGACGTTTCCGCAGAACTCTTTCTTTCTCACATCGCTCATCAAAGTTTTTACTTTCTGCAATTTCCCGAACTATGGAAGTGGTTGAAGGGAGTGAAGGTAGCAGAGGGTCATCCTCTCCAATGAAGCTCTTGTTCGTGGAGATGGGTGTCGGCTACGACCAACATGGGTGTTGTATTCTCTTCCTTTTTTTTTTCTTTGTATTTTTTGTCCGTTTATCTTTGGTTTTTTCTGACATGGCGATGAACCCAACAGACAGGACATAACAGTAGCAGCAATGAGAGCGTGCAAGGATGCAATTTCTTCTAATTCAATCCCCGCTTTCCGCAGAGGTATATGTGCGTGTGTTTATATAATCTAATTGGGTTTTACACTGTTCGACTTCTTACTTAGTGTTATTGTTGTGAGTTATTCTATCGTAAGACACATTAGCCATGTTAGTTAATAGAAAACATGAGTGGGAATATAATTTATCTTTTTGGTGTAACATAAGGGTTTTTGTTGCCCAATGGCATTGAACATTTGATTACGTTAATTGATGGGGGTGGTGCCTTGCTTCTTATGAAAGAATAAGGTAATTAGTTAAAGTTTAATGTAATGGTTGGATTTTTTGATGCTAGGAACTTTTGTTGTTAGAAATTGAAGCAAATGAAAATTGGAGCTTCAATGGTAGTCTGTCCACCTGTATTATTGACTACTGAACTTGATCTTATTGCGAATTGACGCAAGACCATGTTCTTGCTAAATGGTTTGATTTATAGTCACGTGATTGAAAATCACTTTGTTGGAAGATGCAAGGTTCACTTTGGTGATCGCTGTCCCTTGAAAGAAATTAGTGTATAGTTTTGGTTGGGAGATATTCTTGGTGTACATACTGTAAGTATGAAGCAAATCAAAATAAGAGCTTGAATGATAGAAAATATGCGTAAGGCCCCTAAATGTACATCTCTTCAACCTACTAGCTCATTTTGTCACAAATCGTTGAGACTAATTTGACTTATTAATTACAGCATTCAGGAACTGATATGACAATTAAATGCCTATTTAGGGAAACTTTTGAAATCTTCATGGCTCAAGGATTAAATACGACGAATTCTCTCTTTTTTAGGGACTGATTTGACTATTTACTCTTCTAGAGTTTTATTGAATAGACTGAACAGGGTCAAACAAAAATGAAATTGAAATAATTTCCTTTTGTTCATTATGTTAAAACCATTTCTTATTAGTAATAAAGTAGATGTATCATGAATATCTTATATTTCATGATTATGTGTCTTGTTACAGTTGCAACACATCCTAGTCGAGTCATCTTCATTCCTTTCATTTGATGTTGTACTACTTTCTAATTGCCAAATTTCTGTCTTGAGATTGAATATCCTTTTTTCCCATTATAAATGGCCTACAAAAGCATTTTTTATATCCATCTGCACTCTACACTACGCGACTAGCTTTCTCCATTGTTTTTGTTTTTCAGCATGTTGCTTGCAAATGTCTTTACAAGTATTTATTTTCCTAGTGGCTATTAGTTAAACATGTAATTTATTGCCCTGTATATGGGGTAAAGTATGAAGAAATAGTAGAATCACTTACATGATATTTTTCCATGGTCAGGAAAGTGAAAGGAATCAATGCATGGAATGTTTAATTTCGTCTATGCTAGTTAGGGAATGTATAGCAAACTGACATTTAGAAAGATAACTTGTTTTATGACATCTGAGTACAGATCTCTGTTTTTCCTTGTTTTCCTTACTAACCCTTTGTTCTGTGGTAATAAACTAATTTCAGTAATTTTAAACTGTCCTCTTTATGCGTTTGTAAGGTACTAATTAATTGCCATGTGTTCTGGATGGAGAGTTTAGATTTTATCATAAGTAAATTATATTTATTACAAGTAATAAACTAATTTCAGTAATTTTAAACTGTCCTCTTTATGTGTTTGTAAGGTACTAATTAATTGCCATGCGTTGTGGATGGAGATTTTAGATTTTATCCTAAAAAAAACTTATTACAAGTAAATTATATTTATTCAATAGTATATCCTTATTTAGTTTAACATTATTATGTTGGTATTAGGGTATTTTTTATCTATAACTAGTTCATTAGGATAGGATCTATTTGTAATGCTTAGTGTTTTGTTCAGTCGAGGTCAATGGTCCAACTTCAAGTAAGTCATCCAAGGGGTCAAAAGTTGTCTTTAACTTCGAGTCCTCCCATTTGTCTAAGCCGTTCAAAAGGTACATGGAGAAGGTATTCCGAGATTAAAGTCAGTTTAATATTGGCAGTTCAAATATTAATAGTGCAGAAAATGCAGATTACCTATCTCCTTATCTCAAATCTATATTTATAAATTTTGAAGTGGACCTTTAATTAACAATAGCCTAATTACGGTCCAATTGTGGGTATTTACACTTTATCTTTAAGTGGTTAGCTTTAGGGTTAATTGTCTTGACCATTGACTCATCAGTTCACCTTCCTATCGGTCTGACTTTACTGATCGCTCGCTTACAAGTTGTTGCAGTTGTCCGGTCCATAGCTAACCGGACGGTTATATGATGCACTTAGAATTCATTCTTCTCGTGAGAAATTTATAGTGAGCTTGACTTGATTTCCATCCCACTAATTCTAGATAGTTTCGGAAAATACCGTACAATAAGATGTTTCCTATGACCAAAAATCTCCAATTATTTCTAACTTTCACGATTTTTCTGTACGGTTGTTCATTGCTGATTACTTTTTTAAAAATGTATGCTTGGATGATTTACGTGTTCAAATTGTCTAATGATTTCTAATTGAGACAAGTTTTATTAGGTTCCATTCCTGGTGTGAGTTTTGACCAGATGAAATTGCATATCAAGCTAGGGGTTCCTCATTCCCTCCAGAAATCTTTGGATGTGGAGAAAGTTAAATCAGTTTTTCCCTAGTAAGTACCCAGAACAGTGAAAAATCAGTGCCTTGTTTTGTTACTTTTTCATATTGTGCTATTTAAGTTATTTACATGACAATCAATATGAAATCATATATCATCTTTTTCTTGTAAAATTAGCTGTTGTTATTTCAATCTTTTACTGTACTCTGGTTATTGGATATTAAACTTCACATTTCTATAAGAAACCTAAGTTATTCTTATCTCTCTGTTTGTATTATGTATTGAAGGTTATATATTTTTCTTGAAGCCCAGAACAAAAACATAATTTTGGTGTTCGTAAATCCTAATGAACACGTATTAACCTATGCTTTCGCTCATTTGTTTCGGTAGTTGATAATCTATTGTGTTTGTGTTGTTTTCTTTTTAAATTTGCAGTGGAGAAATTTTGAATGTTGAAGTTGTGGATGGTGGTTTGATATGCTCAAGTGGGGTGCTTGTAGAGGAAATGGGTGACAAGAATGATGATTGTTATATTGTGAATGCTGCTGTTTATGTGGGATATTAACTTTCAGGCTTTGCAGAGCTTCGTTCGGTTTATCATGATATTGAACTCTTGATTTGAACCATTCATGGCATGTGCCAACTGCTATATAATAACATGAAAATTTGTACATTTCTTCTATAATTTGACGTGGCATTGAGAGGTATCATGTGAGCACTATACTGTACTACTTCTATTGGATAACTATATATAGAAATGTTTTTTTAAGATGCAATTAATCATCGAAAGTTCAGCATTCAGCATTGTTTTATGTTTATAACACTTTATTTTCTTCTAAACCAGTAAGAGACCCTTACAAACACACGGGCTTCTTTATTTATTTTTATAATAATAATGATTTAAGGATTATTTAATGAATATATATATATATATATATATAAATTAGAAGAGGGCAATAGAATATTTACACTCGTAAACATGTCTATACTTGTATTTACTTTCTTAGTATTTCAATATCAATAAATTAATTTATATAAAATAATAAAACAAACATAATATTATTAAATAGTTAATATAAAAAAACTTATTTTTGTTTTTTCAATATCAAATATTTTAAAAAAAATTATAATTATGTGTTTTAAATTAGAATACTAAATAAAATTTTATGAGAATTAAAATAATTATTAAATTTGTAAACTTTAATTAAAGAATGTTGATAAAATTTAAAAGTATTATAATAACAAAATAAATATTCAAATTTAAAAATATTTTACATTTTTTTAATTTTATTCTTTAAATTCTAATGAAATCTATTTTATATACATAAGATTTATAATAGAACACTTAGATGAAATAAAAAAAATATTAAATTAATAATAATTGAAATTTTGTATAAATCTTTCATCTTTTAACTTTAATATATGTTAGATAATAGTAAATAAGATTCATTAATAATATTAAAATATTATATTACGATAAATAAAATATTTTATATAATTATAATAATAAATTACATTTACGATAAGGAGTTAAGAAAAAAAGAACAACTATATAAAAACATATAAAAGATATTTTATATGATAAAAATAAATAATAAATAAATAATAATAATAATAATAATAATAATAATAATTATTGGACATCTGTTGCAGAATTAAGTAGGGGCAATTTTCGTATTTCAATATAATTGATTTTCTTAATATTATAGTAGATAAATATGTTTTCTAATTTTCTTATTGATGAAAAATTGTAAGAACTGATAGTGAAGTTTATATATAACCTTTTATTTGGTAATACATTGCGACAAGATAGATTGTAATTATTTCTATTTTACATTTGTTTATTTTAAAAGCCAATTCAAATTACTCATGACATTAAAAAATAATATATTTTAAGATTTTTAAATAGGTCATATTGTATGGAACGTAATATACAAAGTTAAAGAAATTGAATTTGAACAATTTTTTGAGATTAAAGTAATTTGTAGGCTGCTAGGTTATTTGGAGGATTTTATGAAGCTTTGTACTTTACAATTTGTAATTGTTATTTTTTAAGCTTTAAATCTTTTCATAATTGGGTTTTGGAACTTATTTTCGTTACGCTTCATTACACAATATTTTGTTTTAAATAGATAGAGATGAACACATAATTGAGAATTGTGAAGTGATTTTTGAAGTTTAATTGTTTTAAAATAAACTTATGCGTGTTGCATTTTTATATATACGTGGCATAGCTTTATGACGACGTGGCACAAGTAGAACGAAATTCTTCTAAGCTAGGTAGAAAGATATTTCTTATAATTTAAGGATACTAATTTAATATATTTAAAATTCATATATATATATATATATATATATATATATATATATATATAGTTAGGAATAAACAATAGAAAGAAAAGAAAAGAGAAAAATAAAGGAGACAAAAATTTAATGTAGATTAGTATACAAATGTTTATGTCCACAATTATACTAGAAAGTGTATTTATATTTTGGTGTATCTCTCAAGTTCTATAGATGTTGTTTATATAGCTAAATAAATAACAATATCTTACAGTATTAAGTGATTTAGAACTAAATTAAACTCTACAATGCTAAATTAAACTCAAAAGTGGTGTAATGCCCTTCATCATCCAACTACCCTATAGATATTAAGTTTCTCTTTTGAGGTAGGAATATGTATGACATTATTCAAAGTCCACACGTTTTCATTAAAGGTTCTGGTGTTAATATCACATTTCCCCACAATATCAAGAGATTTTCCATCTGCAAGGTAAGTCTTCCCAAACTTTCCAGAAACATAGTTAGATAATAGTTTTAAGGAAGGTGTAGTATGAAATGACGCACCTGAGTCTATAATTCATGAGTCAATTGAACTATCTAAACTACATAATAAGGCATATGTAATTTCATCTGTTGCTGCATTTGCTTATTGATCATCATCTTGCTTCTTTTTGTTGTTGTTCTTCCTTAGAGCCCAACATTGATTTGTAAAGTGACCTTTATTTACAATTCCAACAAGTGGTATCATTTCATACTTTTGTTTGTGTTCTCCCTCTTGACTTTGATCTGTCTCGGCCTTGATTATGACCTTTTTAGCTATTTCTTCATCTATTTTTAGCACTCAATGTTGAACTAGAATTAGAACTTGAAGATTCCACTCAACTTCTCTTGCGAACATCTTTACTTAAGATCAAGTCATGGATGTTATCAAACTTTAACTTGTTGTTGCTTGTAGAATTACTAACTACAGTAACAATTGCACCCCAACTTTCTGGAAGAGATGATAATAAGATTAATTCTTTCACTTCATCATCAAAAGTTATTTGCACTTATTTTAACTGCGTAATAATTGTATTAAATTCGCTAATATGATGAGTAACTAAGATACATTCACCCATTTTGAGGTTGATAAGCCTGCGAATCAAATATACTTTATTGGCTGCAGGAGCTTCTCATACATATTTGACAATGTATGCATCAAATCTGTAGTTGTTTTCTCGTTCATGATATTGAACGCAACATTCTTGACTAATGTCAGTCAGATCACACTAAGGGTTTGTCGATCTAACAACTCTCAATCTGACTACTCCATATCGTTTGGCTTCTCTCCTCTTAAGGGTACACAACTTCTTCTTCTGATACACGTAGTCCTCGATCTACATCTCCCAAAACTTGAAGTCACTGTCATTGAATTTCTCAATCTTCACATTCCCTTCTTCCATTGCAATACTTAGATTATTGTCATTAATTTTATTTTTAATGTATTTCATTAAATATATAATAAAAAAAATTGTAGCCAAAGACAAATAGACATGAGAAATACTGATAATCAGGTCATGAAACTTTAAATCCCGAATTTGTTTTTTTTCCCTTTCAAACTAGCCTAAACTTGCTATTCTACACAATTCTACCGATTTTACAATCAATTCTATCAAGTTTACGTAGAAATCGAGTTTACTTCGAGTTACGTAAAAATTAAGTTTACTTCCGAGTTCGAAAATGATGTTAATATGAACTTTTAAATGATTATCAATTAAATGAAAAGTTTATGCCTTTTAAATGTTTACCCATGTTTTAATCATCACTAAAAATTCCTCTATTTATAAATTTACTTATTTTTAATTTTTTTTAAGTATAATTTTTATGTTTTGTTTAATAAAATTTGGTGCAAGTTGCATCCCTGGTGTGACATCAGATGACATGAAACTACATGTGAAACTGGGGGTGCCTCATCCTCTGCAACAAAACTTGGATAAGGATAAAATCAAGTCTGTGTTTCCATAGTGAGTACAAAAATTTCACCCTCTTTTAAATAAGATATTTTCTTTTGAATTTAACCTTTTGGATTCACCATGCATGTCACTGAACGTACGTTTTGTTTGAAAATAATTTCAGTGGCCAAATTATGAAGTTTGACGTAGTAGATGGTGGACTAGTCTGCTCAACTGAAGTAGTTGAGAAGAACGATGACTGCTACATTGTTAATGCTGCTGTTTATGTTGGCTACTAGCCTTCTGCTACATTATCTTTTCGTTATTTCCGAATGCATGAACGTACTTTTTTATTAGTTGCCTTATGTTCACTGTTTCGTTGTAATAATTATAGAACAATAATGAAATATCAGCTTAATCTCACTAGTGAAAAAACGCTGTTTAACGTTGGTTATTTTGAGCTTTTAACATCTTTTTCATAACCGACGTCAATACCGGTAACGTTAATGGGACGTTGAACATCCAGACGTCTATACAGACGTCAGTTAGTGCCATGTCCGACGTCATTAAACGTCGGTTCTGGCCTAACCCGACGTCTAAAGGCAATATATAGACGTCGGAGTAAGAATTCACCGACGTCTAAGAGCACATAAAGACTTCGAACATGTCATTAACTGCCGTCTAAGGTCACTATAGACGTCGGTGTATTCATTAACCGACGTCTAATATAGTCGTTGTGTTTTAGTGCAGTTTTGTTCCTGTCTTTGGATAGCCCAGTAGCACACTCTGTCTTTGCTAGTTTCCCCCGAAAAAAAGCTTACATCTTTTGAATTTCTCATGACATTTTAACCCAAAACCAAACCTGGGTTCTTGCTTAGTTTCATTTTCAACCGCAAGAGGAAAAAATTACGGTGAAAAGATAACTAGGCAACGACCCAGGGTCGTTTTTGGGTCGAAAAGCCACGAGAAATCCAAAAGACGCTACTTTTTCTGGGAGACAGCTAGCAAAGGAAGAATGTGGTACTACATTACCCCAAGAGAGGAACAAAACTGCATTAAAACACAACACAAGGAAAACAAATTTTAATTAGTTGAACCAAAAGACTAATATAATCAGACTAAACAGAGTTTAAACAGTTTAAATAAAAAAACACGCACTTGGAATGCAATGCCGCAAGAGAGAAAAAGGAGAGGGAGAAGACGATGATGTTATCAGAAACTGAAATGCAATGACACAAGAGAGAAAAAGGAGAGGAGGAAGACGACGATGTTATCAGAAACTGGAATGCAATGCCGCAAAACTACGAGTCTGTTTAACATGAAACGAGGCGTCGGTTGCTACAAAAATCGACATCTATAGTCAGCTAGACGTCGGTTATATCACTAATATGACCTCCAAGGTAACTTTTAATCTGCCTATTAGACGTCGGACACACGGGACCGACGTCTACGGCGCTGATCAGATTGACGTTTCATTTCCTGTCAGGGACGTAGACGACAGTTGTCCTGGGACGCCGACGTCTATAACATTTTAGATGTCGGCGCCCTGGTACCAGACGTCGAAGTGCCTGCGAGTTTGGTGAATAACATTAATTACAGGCACATAGACGTCAGTTACCTAGAAGTCCGACGTCTATATTGCAGAAATTGACTGTCTTCCCGCCTTCTGGACAGGCCCATTGATGTCAAGTTAAGGGAGCAAAGACGTCTTTAACATTATAGACGTCGGGTTTTGACTACGGGACGTCTAAGCGCCTGGGAATCAGGTGAAGAGCATTAATTGCAGCCAGATAGACGTTAGCCCCCCATCACAACCGACGTCAATGAGGCAGAAAAGACTGTCTTCTCGTCTACCTCAGGCCCTTGGACGTCGGTTTAGGGCAGAAGAGACGTTTACTATATCATAGACGTCGTTTGCCCTAATAACCAACGTTGTGTTTACCAACTTATTTACAGTAGTGCCACCATCGATTAGTATACGTCGGGCTACCCTCGAACCGACATTTTGTGGGTGACGTTAAACAACGTTTTTGCATAGTGTCTATATTTTATACGGTTATTATTTGATGTTGAGTTTGATATTGTTAATTTTGTTTTAATATTAATTTGTTTTAACTTCTAAGAGTGAAGGTTTTTTTTTTTTTTTTAAATTATGGTTTATCCTGAGTTTACAATTTGGATAAAACTTATAAAGGAAATTACGGATTTACAGATATGGATATAATTTTAAAATTTCGATGAAGTAATAGTTACCCAATTCATAATTTTTATCTTTTCTTTATACTAAAATTATCATTTACGTAATGGTTAATTTTATTTTCTTTAATAAGTAATAATTTCAATGTTGATTTTATTTTTTCTTATCTTGTTAATTATATATTTTGTTAATGAGTTCTTTCCACTACTTTTCTTTTTCCTTTTATTGTTATAGTTTTTAGATTTAAAACATTAAAATTTTAAAATATTATTAAGATAAAATGAAAAATAAATTGTATACAAGGGATGAAAAATCCTTATTACATATTATACACATTACAAAACACTATACGAAATAACATCTAGGATATATTTGTTCAATTTTTTTCTAAAAACTTAAGAAAAAAAATCACAAAATCAAATGAATTTATATAAAATTTAATTTTAAAATTTAAGAAAAAGTAATGAAAGAAATTATAAACAAACAAATAAATAAAGACTAGGTTTAACTTATTAAAAAATGTCTTCCTTATCAATTTAACGAAATGTTTTACGACAACATTTATTCATGCTGTTAATTAATAAATTATAATTCCTAAAATTTATATTTATAATATGAAATATTTAATATACACCGGTATATTCCAATATTAATCTTTATACACTTATGGTGTTTGTATTTTATTTGACTGTATTATATTTTTTTAAACTATTTTTTTTGTTTCTTTGTTAACATATTTTTAATATTATTTTCTAAAATATATATTTTTTTCATATTTTATATTTAAACAAAGATTTGAAAATATTTAATATTTATGTTAAATAAAAAAAACTTTTATATATCACAAATATATGTTTTTTTTTCATTTTTTATCAAATTAATATTCCTTTTTATTATTTCACTTTCTCATTTTTTTAAAGTTAATATGTTTCTAAAAGTATTTTTGAATTTTTTAAAATTTAATATTTTTTGTATTTTCATAAGTTGTTATTATATTTTTCTAATTTTCATTCATTTATCTTAATAATCGAGAAATACATTAATTATTGACAGATTATTGACAAAATTTATTAACTGATTTTTCGTGACTGATTTTTTTGTCAGTAATAACCGACAAATATTTTTTGTATTTATTAATATATTTTTTCAAATCAACGGATAAAAAAATTTGTCGATATATATAAAATTGTATCAGTAAAAATTACCGATTGCGTTATTTCACTTAAACCAACTCGGAGCTTCCCCTCTCCTGTCGAAAGAAACAATGTTAAATCAGACTTCCTATGAAATATTTTAAAACTGGAAATATTGGTTTACTTGATAAAGCCAATCAAGTAGTTTTGAAAATTGGATTTTGCGAAAATGAAGATTTGGAGAAGGAGGATGTGAAAGTTGGTGAAATGGTGGTATGGTAGTATTTATGGTTGCTATAGTAAATTTTGATGAAGGATCAATTCGATGAGGAGAAGTAAATAGTGTGTAAACCCAAAGATATTTGGTGAGAAGATTGGTGGATAAATGGCTGTGGAAGGGGTGTAGGTGGTTTGGTTGTCATATTGAAAAGGAGGGTATTGACAAATATCATGGAGGGTTTCCTACTTAATCTCCAAAGTGGTTGAAAAGTAGTATGACAAATATCTTGTATGGTTATGGTAACATCAAATTGGGATTGAAAATTTGTTAACTTTTCAAAGATAACTTGCAAGATTTCTTCAATATCTTTGTTTGGTTTAGAGGCAAGAAGGTGAATGAAAGCACAAAATGGATATATACGAGAACAGAAGAAAGAGGGACCTACCTAAATAAAAATATAATATTAAAAGTAAAGTATCTGATAGGTGTCGCTGAATTGAAGGAGTCTATATATCATTTTGCTGTTCAATAGAAAGAGTGCCTGCATGAATTATTACTAAAGTGTGTAACAAATTGATCTTCCTTCCTGACTAACTTGGTTTGCAAAAAACTACTTTTGAAGAGTCCTATGTCACAATTGAGTAGAATAGTATTATTATAAGAGTTTATAGTGTAAGTTCAGGTGATTAAAGCTCCATTCAGGAGTTGATTCCAAGTATCAGGTAACCCTGGTAGGCACCAGTGACTGCAATCATTTCCTGCATGGTCGCCACTATATGCAGAGGGATGTGCATCTTTTCTTAGTTGTGAGAGAAGTGTTATGTCAAGTAGATAAACTTTATTCTTCATGTTCTTCAACACTCTGCTAACTATGTTTGCTGCAGGAGGTAAACCAGCAGGATATGTTGACCCTGCAAGTGGTTCAAGTTCTCCACTACAGCTCTTCCTCGGTTCATTCCACTCTTCACCTCTGATTCAAAACATCATCATCAAATGCATTTCCCTTCATTAATATTTCTTATCATTCATTCAAAAAGGGCCTTAGAATAAGGATTTCGGCTTACTGATAATGAGTAGGAGAAATGCCTTGAAAGAAAACCTTTGTTTTGCTAGGGTCTATGTTTTGATCAACCCATTCAGCCCATGTGCTCATTCCTTTATAAAAAGCCTCCAAACGCTCCATGTCCTTTAGTAGATTCGGACCGTCTCTAATGTAATCCCATCTGAAAGGAAAACGATGAATCAATCTTCCTTTTATAAAAATGAATCAATCTTAAAATGATTGGTGAGCGAAATAATACCCTTGAGAATTTCCTGTGTGGGTCCACCAATGCCAGGAGTTGAAGATTAACATGTCCATGCCAATCCAAGCATTACCCGCTTGTATAGAATCTAGTGTGAGCACGCGTCCAACTTCTTCTCGAACTATGTCCACCAAATATGGTGTGCGATATAGTTCTATGGTTACATCATAATCCTGCACAAACCCATCAACCACTCTAGTTACACATACTTCCATTTTAGTGGTTCAGATTAAATTTCAAATTCAATCATTGTTTGTATACACAGATTTAGATGCATAAAGATTCACGTGGAAAATAGTAACTTGTCTACATAACTTTATTATATGCTAAAATAATGATACTAAAATACTCATGTAAGTACTTTTAAGAATAAAATACTAAAATATTTGTGCTTTGTAATGGCTACCCGTTTTTTAATTGGCACAGAAAATGGCATAACTAATATAAATAATATCAGCATTGAATTTCTATATTCGAGAGAGACATCATAAGGATGCTTAACAAAATTTAGCCGACACATAGTTTATGACTCCACTGAACCTTTATCTAAAATACACAGATCCTAATAATATTGGAATATTTAACACTAAATATTGGAAAACTTTGGTTATAAAAATTTATAGCTTTTCCCTTTCTAAGGAATCTCATGAACTACTACGGTCAAGGCTGCTGCTATATATGGGTTAAGTTAACAAATAAAAAGGTGAAATTACTACTATTTTTTTTTTCTTCACTTATTTTCTACGTTGCTACCAATCTAAATGGAATGTTTACAAACATTATGCATTGGGGGGTTGGACATGTTATGCCATGAATGAGTTTTAATTATTATGTGTGATTGATGTTGATTAAAGTTAAAGTGTAGAATAATGAAGGCCAATAATTGCAATAGAGCCTCCAAGTTGTACTCCAACACACACAGCCTGTCAATGTCTTATTCTGAAGAATCCTAATGGAGAACAGAAAAGAAAAAAAAAAAAAAAAAACTCAGTTTTGTTTTATGGCTTAATCTTACAAAAAAACAGACAAACTAGTTTTCTGAAACGGGTGTTATAAACAGGGAGTAGAATAAGATGGAGAAAGAGAGAAAGGGGTGAAAAATGAAGACACGTGAAAATGTTGGATTTAGTATTATTTGCGAAAAGAGACAAAGAGAACAAAGAAAAAGAAAAAAAGATATTAAAGGAAACCTGGAACGTCACAGTGGACAAAGCTTCTCTCCTCACAAAAGTGGTGGTGGCATTGGGCACCGACGCGTGAAGCATGCACGACAACGATTCCCACATGTTCAGACTCAGTGAGTCACCCACAAACATTATCCTCTTACCCCTCCATCTCTTCAAGAAATCCACTCCATCGAACCTAATACAGAAGTTGTAATTACACCAACAAACAAAACATATTCCAAAACTAACTTTTGATCCTTTCTAATGAGGAAAACAGAACATGGAAGATTTGCCCTTGAATCTATGCAAGAATAATGGTAACTTGTTTTGAGCCAAGTTAATCTATTCTAAGTTTTAACCAATCTACTAGTTGTATGTAGTAATTGCAAAAGGAGAATCTGGTTTGAAAGAATTTAGCAAAATATAGATTTGAAAGAGCTTAAAGAAGAGTACCTGGGTAAGGCACAAGAATCAGGCTTCCAAGAGTATTTGAGATACTGTTTGTCGGGTCTCCCATACTTTTGGCAATCAAACTCAGCATCTATAAAGGGGCAGCTTGAAGAGTCATAGAGAGGAAGTGAAGGATCAATCACCCAACTTCCAATGAACAAATTACACCTATTAGTTATTTCCTTTCTTCCCTTGAGCCGAGTCACATTATAGTTACCAGACTTTGCTGCTCTTGCTTGGTGCAAGGACACAACCAGAAGCAAAACCAGCAGAACCAACAAGATATTGACTTTAGCACCCATATGCTGTGGTTCTTACTGTTTTGAAGAACAGCCTTGTACTTACTTGTTCACTTCTGTGTGAGCTTATATAGGAGAGAGAAACTCAGGAAGAAAAGGTTGTCCCTTGTGGTGGGTTCACATGGTGGAGGTGGTGCTTGTGAACTTTGATTGTTATTATTATTATTATTATAAAAATAATTATTTTGGTAACATGAGTTGGGGAGATCTTGGATGGATCCGTTATGGTGCTCTATGTGACCTGTGCTTCAAACTGAAGAGCTTGTTTTATGGGGAAAATCAATGTCACTACATTATTGTTCTTTTCCCTTTCACACTGCCTCTGCCCCCTTGTCACGGGCGCACATAACATTACGGTCAAATATTTCATATGCATAAATCTGGTTTTTGGTGAAAGTTGTTCTTTTTGAAATTTAACAATGAGTCTAATTCTCACGTTAAATAAAAATAAAAATAATAATAAAAAAGTATAATATCTTATAAAGACGAAACACTTGTTAATTTATTGTTTTAAAGTTTTAAATAGATAATAATTATCAGATTTCATTTAACATTGTCTCTCTGATGAACCCTTCCTCACTAATAGATCTAACAAGTGCATCGATAGATAATTACGTTCCATTGTTGCGATTTCATTTTCTCTCTGTACAAATCAAAATATGTTCACATGACCATGAAATAATAAAGAAGTCAAATAAACCGTGAAGGGATAGGATGAATAAATGGACTTTAATTTCTTCGCAATAAATAAATAAATTTTCATGAGATATATTTTAATATCGTTTTTAATAAATATCACTTTTAAATCTAAATAATTCAACTAGTTTATAAAGTAATGCAATAAATTAAACAAAGATAGACTGCAATATCATGTTTAAATATATTTACCGAGTCTAAATAATTCAATGAGTTATATAGTGTTTCGTAGCATACACACACACACAAAAAAGCTGGTTAGCTTTTTGAATAATTGAAGTTTAATAATATATGAGAAGTGTTCTACATGATAAAGAGACTTTACTTTGTATCTTTTAAATAGAAATTTTAAATAGAAAAAGAAGTGACTAAGAACTAAATCTTAAAATTTATGGTAAAAACTAATAATATTTAAACAATATCTAAGAAATATAATAACTTATTGTTAAATTAATAAAATAATAATAATATTAATTACATATTTTATTAATATATAATATTAAAAGATATTGTTACGTAATCAAATAATTAATGTATTTTTATTAATATATGATAATTGCAGCAATTAATATCTTTTAAAATATTATTTAATTATTTAGTACCTCTCATTAATATCTTTCAAAATATTATTTGATTATTATTATTAAGTACTTGTTTGATCCTGATTTTTAGATCCCTTTTGAGTTAAGTTTTATGGATTTGATTTTAGTATATTTTAAAAAGTTTTTTATTAATAAAGATATATTTTTTTTTTTATCTTTTGTTTGTACTCAAATTATTGTATATTTTTCTAAAGTTTATTGTTTGGAGTATAGTGGATTATAAGAGAATTGATTAATAGTAGATTGCTGTTCAAATTTGACAACTGCATTTACTTCGTCCCTCGTATGTTCCCTGTCACGGGTGCGAATCAGTATACACAAAAACTAAACAAAATGAAATTAGCAGACAACCTTAGCCACAACTTAAGTGTTTTTTTTATGACATTTAATGCCGATGAGGTTTGAATTTATGCTATTATACACACTGTTGAATATCTTTATCATTACATCAATCTTAATAATAACTTACTTAAAATGGGATTTTTCGACTTAAGACTACAGATTTATTTTTTAAAATGCAATATAATCCAGTACTTATAGAACATGTCCTTCAAACAGAAAGATAGTTAAGATATATATATATATATATATATATATATATATATATAGTATTGCCATTGAATAATGTAATAAGTCTATGCGGAACCTTGTCAAATATTTTTAAATAAAGGTTGATAATCTGTTTTCATTTTTAAAATTTTGAAGTATACTAATATTCATTCGTTACTTTTATTTAAATATTAGTATATACAACTGTGTTTTCGTTATGAAATTTAGTTTTTTTTTCTTATAAAATAATGTTTTTATGCAATAATACCCGCAATTACTTGTCTTTTGCATTCTATAGTAAATACAAACCTGAAGATCCCAGCCCATAAAGGAATCTGAATCAAATCTACTAGAAGAATAATAAAAATGAAAATCTATACAAAAAATAAATATTCCTTAATATTTTGTTTTTGTTTTCTTTGATACCACTCACTTGCTTTGGGTCAACTCATTTTTTCTATTAAAAAACTCGAAATATATGAAAAATTAGTATTAATCTAGTAGAGAGCATGATCACATAGGAAAACACCAAAAATGCGCTGCAGAGCAGAGTTTTCCAATGACACCGACGAAATTATAAAAGTAAAAGTCTCAAATCTAAAAGTTAGAAGATTAAATCAATTAAACCATTGACACCACCACCAAAGGTAAACAATATAATTAAAAGTAATCAAATTGAAATGAACGATTGTGCTCACCGTCTAATTTTATTTATCACATTTTCCTATCCGCACTATATTATATTATTATTTTAGCCCGAAAAGACTATAGAAGTATTAGATACTAATATGAGATTCATATAAATATTAATCTCTCAAAAATAAACAGAAACTAATATTCAAGTATATATTGGTATTATGTGATAATATATGAAATAGAGTTCATTGTCTTATAAGTGAATTCATTAATTTGTTGGTTCTTAAGTTTAAAATGATTATAAATATAAGTTATAAGTATTGAATTTCATAATTATTTTTCTTATTTTAATGTTTCTTTGCAGGTAAACTTTATTTTTCGTAATGATTCATAATTCGATCACATGTCAACAATTAGGTTAGTCCACTTCGAAGACTATATAAAAATAGTTGGCGTCTCTCATAGGACTAAGTAGAAATACTTTCCTATAATGTACAAGTGTATGGTGTTGAGGCATAGCTGAACCCAAGCATCCACTTCTTTTATACCAGATATTGATGAACAAATCAACACTCATATGAAGACACTCCTCAATAAAAATGAGGAAAATCTTTAAAAGTAGTCATAGGGATGTGTCTATTTACCCAGATATAAAGAAGGTCCATATTCTGAAACAAGTTGTTATTAATATTCACAAGTACGATGGAACTATAGACCTTGAGGAGTGTTGTTTGGTTTACAACAACCTGAAATACACCACCAAGTATATTGGGTTATTATAGTAAACAAGTGTTGTATCCACAGGGATTTGGCATAAATAACAATGTTTTGAAACTAATTTCACAATTTCCTCCTCTCTTGTATCAGATCTTCCTCAAAATCTATAACTTTAGATGATCAAGTCCTAAGAGTGCTCTTTATGGTAATCTAGGCCCATCCTAATACTCGAAGACTAGTATTTTGCATACTATCCAGTGTGAAACCTGTCAGTGACCATATACGACTCACCTGCATTTTATGATCAAGACTTTATTTTAACTACATATTTGATCAAAACTAATTGGACCACAACTTAAGACTAGCTTCCATTCAATCTTAAACTAGTTAAATAGGATAAGTGATCAGTTCATCCAACAATCAAGCATAAATCAATTAACCACTTTATATCAACTGAAACCTAAATAAATAAAAGTGTCATCAAATACAAGAGAGTTTGAATATGCTACATCATGCTCCAACACAATGGAGGTTTAACTCCTCATGAATATTGAAAGAAATACATGCAAAGAGGAGGAAAACATGTCTAATTCTCTAAGAATATGTCTTTGAATTACAATGATTATGTGTGAGAAGACTCACTAGATTCTTTCTCTAGAATCACTTGAACACATTGTTGGATTTTCCTAACCACACTAAAAGGGAATGTCTTGCAATGATAGTACTATAACCTTAATTCATTGATTCATTTAAGACTTTGTGTGTCAAGTTTGTAGTACAGTTTGCGGACTACAAACCGGTGGTCGCCTTGTCTATCTTTTTTAAACTGGTGATGGACCAATGACAACGAGATGGTGATGCAACTTCAGTGGTGGAGGAGAAAAAGAAAGAAGGAGGAGAGAAGGAAAAGTGAGAGAAAGAGGTGAAGAAGGAGATGGAAAAGGATGAGAAGAAGGATTTTTCATTCCATAATTATCAACATATTTTTCCTTTAATAATTACTAATGACTTTTTCAGTCAGTAATTTCTGACAAGATTCCTGTTTTGGTAGGCCTTCGTTAATTTTGATTCACTGCAAAAATTCTTAAAATTACTGATGAAAATGAATTCGTTAATAAATTTGAAATATCAACAAATTTTTGAAATTTTAATTACCGATAGATTTCATCGACAAATTATCTCATCTATAAAATTTGTTGATATATCTATTAGTAATACATATTTTATTTACTGACGAATTTTTCCTAGGTAAAATCTATCGATAAATGAAATTCGTCTTACTAACGAATATTTTTTGTTGATAAAACTCATCGATAAAAAGAGCGACAAATTTTTCATCCATTATCTCTTTCCACGGGCAACCTCATATCGTAAATCACAGATTTGTCAAGAACCACCGATCTAGTGTGTTGAAAAACAATGAATCAATATTGCTAGTAGTCGCAAAGTAGAGTACAAAACCAAAACTCCCATTTCCCCTTCTCCCTCGCCTACGAACCACCATAATGCTAAAACCACTACTAGACTTGTCGTGAACGAGAAATAGCAGAAGCCATCACGAAGCCATCAGACTCTCAAAACCACCATTATTAAAGAGAAACACTACAAGCCAAAGCTACCACGACTTTAGAATAGGTAACCTATTACGATGAAGAGTCGTCTCAACTCCACAATAGTTATGAACCGGATCACATGACAGCAAGACCACCGTGAACTTTCTATTGGACAACCACTACGATGGGGGCACCATTGTTGCAAAAGCTTTGTTGCCACATGCATCTTTCTTAGGAAAAAAAAGCCCTCATTGTTGCTGTCAGTGACTACCTAATATGTTTTTCATGTTTTTGTTTTAGTGCATTCCATTCCAATTGTGTAAAATGTTCTCTGATGCATTCTAACTAAAATCTTGAATCTCGTTTTCATCTTTCTTGTGGGTTTTTTGTTTTGTGTTGGATGAAACTAAAATTCTAGTTATGGAAGATTTAGTTGGACTGAAGATGGATTGCCCCTTTTGTTTGTAATGTGTTCATTTTTTTATGAATTGGGAAAACTAAAAAAAAAAAGAATGAGAAAGGAGAAAGAAAATGAACCAGATTGTACTATTTACTGACATCATTTATTGACGAATCTTTCCTTCAATAATTACTGACATATTTTTTTCTTCGTTAATTATCAATGAATATAAAATTTTGTTGATAAATGTTACTGACTATCCTATTATCGTCGAATTTCGGCCCATTGAAAATCTGTTGAAAAAAATATTATCATTGAAATTTTGATGTTTTGGTGGATTTTGCCTATGAATAATATCTATTTTTCATGTAGTGATTTATCGACAAATTTTAAATTTACTAACAAATTTTGACTGAATAATATTATTTTTTCTTATAGTAATATGGACATGATAATCACTTTTACTTATATATTTACTTAAAAAAAATTTCTTGGCTTGAACGTGAAAGTTTCTGTAGATGAATTTTTCTTTTATAATGATTCAAAACTCAGTTACACGTTAATAGTTATATGAACCCACTTAGCCTCTGTTCGTTTGGAGGTGATTTCCTGTTTACAGGAATTAGTGCGGATGGAATTTCGAGATGAATGGTGTTCGCTTGTGGTGATTTGTAATGATTTGCAACGATAGAAATGCGAAGATTTGCGTTGATTTCACTGTTTAACCTATCTCTCCATTTTGAAAAGATTTGCGATGAATTATGATACAATGACTTATATGCCCCATATCATTATTAAAAATTCCAAGACAATGTGCAGCACATCATAATATAAAAAAAGGATAATATTAACGTAAACTGTATTGGATTCTTAAGTTTAAAGAATCGATTCCTAAGACCAACTGAAACGTAATATAAAATAACCATGCACTGTGGTTGTCGTGGAGGGGATAAGGAAGATGAAGCTTGATGATGACGAGGCAAGCGGGATGAAGAAGACGAAGCAAAAAAGTAGAAGACATGTTGATGTATCCGGTTCCAGTAAACAGCGTATCCGGATCCACGTTTTCCATTTTTTTCGAAGGAACCGTATCCAGATACAGGCTTCTTGTATCCGGATCCACCACACGTTTTTGCTTTGTATCCGGTTCTTTGGATGGCAGCTGTGTCTTCTTTCTGGTTGCAGTCATATGGGGACGCCATACCTTGATTCCTTGCTCCGTCGCAGCAAGTGGGTTACCAGAAGTGTCTTAACCTTCGTGCACGGGTGATGCGGTCATCATCTTCCTTGCGTCGCTGTCAAACGTAGATCCCCCATGGAAGCAATGATGGCTTCGGGTTGAGGAGAATGGCAGCATAAAGACCCATACAGAAAGTGGAGAAAGGGAGGAGAGAGAGGAGGGAGATGTCTGCCATGGAGAAGAAGACGAAGGTTTGTGCGGTGTTGTATTCGGTTGCAGCCATCGTATTCGATTCCAAGCTTCTTCATTTTTCAAGCACGGTATTCGGTTCCAGCGTTGGAGCATTTCCAAGCTTCAAAGCTTCACGGTGAAGGTGTAGCTTGCTTGCTGAAGCTCTTCAATGGCAGCAAATCAACATGATAAAAAATAATAAGTTTTATTTTATATTTTAAATACCTTAAATGCTATTATTAATTAATATTTCATTTATTAGAATTAAGTGAATAATTAATTAAAAAAATAAAATATATAATAACTAATTACATAATTTTATTTTTACTTAATTAAATATCCTATTAACAGCAATAATTAAATATCACATAATTATTTATTTTACTTAAATACAATTTTATTTTAGTTTCAAAATTAATGTTTATTTTTTTCTCTCTTATAAAGAAAATTATTTCAATTTACTAAATAGCTATTATTAAAAAAATTATTTCAGTTTATTAAATTACAATTTTTAAAATTTTAAAAATTAATTTTTATTTTTTTCTCTTTATAAACATTTTTACATTTAAATATAACATTAACAATTATCATTTTATATTACTTTAATAACGAGGAACATTTTGGTAATCTTTAATTTCTACCAATTAAACAAATTTTTTAAATCTGTCACATTAATCAAATCCTACACTAATTCTCACATACATTACTCTCAAATCCACTCTCAATTACCCACAAATCATTCAAAAAAACAACAAAAAATTACTCTCAAATCTACTCAAATCCATTCAAATCATCTCCTCCAAATCACCTCCCTCAAATCCATTCAAAAGAACACAACATTAAAGATTATTTGAACAAATCTAATAACATCACATAAAATAAAATTTGGTCTACATTATGCAATAAATTAATTCATAATACTAGAGCTAATATATCTATTTATATGTTTCTACGACCAATTTCTACAGAGTATATAGTTATTATTTAATAATAATTTCATTTAATATTACTTAAGTCATGGATAATTTAACATTTATTTTATATAAGTTTAGTGGTGTAATAAATATATTGTTCTAATTTAACTTGCTAAGAAACTCATTAGTTGATTTTCTCATTTATTTAATATTAATTTATAAACTATCATTTCTTCTACATTTCGACATTATATTTATAAAGTCACATCATAAAAGAAAATTTTGACACTCTTTAAAGATTCGTCACTTCATCATATATGAATCCAAAATCTTTTATTTCAAAATCTCATTAAGTTAGTCCAAAATACTTGTTATCACATTCCTTAAGAATATTCAATCTGAAAAATATCAAGAGACTAATTTGGTCATAATTCAATCATAGTTTAACTACTCCATCTGAAACTTAGGAGTTTTAATATCTAGTGTTCACGTTAGGTGGGTCCATTGGGGCCATGGGTTTTCAACATGCATTCATCAAGCCATGTCTACATTATCACATACTTTATTCATATTGATTCACACCCATATTGTCATCTTATGAATAATTACAATGAATTTGTCTAATTAATTTAAAATTTAAATTCTTGCTGGTCTTTTGTGTTATATCTTCAAAATACACTTATTTAAAATAATTTAACTAAATAGACAACTAAACTATTTTAAATATTTTAAATTATTTTTGATGGCCTTTTTCTTATTTACAACTTCAACCCACCTGTATATGTAACACTTTAATATAAACCCACAACCGTGACAGTTGCCCGTAAATTAAACTTGTGATCTTATCTTAAATACTAATTATTTGATCTAATATTTATTATTAAATTAAAAACTACAAGCAAAAATTACAAAATAATTTTGTACAGTTAAGAACTTAGTAATTTAAATCCTAAGATGTGATTATGACTTAACTCATTTAATTATATAATGAGATAAGGAAAATATACTTGAACAACAACTT